>JASAND010011666.1:0-98008 GCA_030248195.1 Trissonchulus latispiculum
TCTACATCATAAAACGTTTATCAGTAAATGTTTCGAAAGAGTATTTTGGAACACAGGTTGGAGGGGGACGGAGCCGCCGCGCTGCGTGGTTTGGGGAAATCGGGCGCCACAGGCCGGTCGGTCCACTTTGGAGGGGGTCCTTCCAATGATAAAAATGTTCGCCTCAGCAAGGGCTTTCATTTGATAACAAGTTGGAAATTTTTTGGAAAACCGATTTTTGACCAGTCCGGACCCTGGTCAGGGCGCCACAGGCCGGCGGGTCCACTTTGGAGGGGTCTTCCAATGATAAGAAATGTTCGCCTCATCAAGGGCTTTCATTTGATACCAAAGTTGGAAATTTTTTGGAAAACCGATTTTTGACCAGTCCGGACCCTGGTCAGGGCGCCACAGGCCTGCGGGTCCACTTTGGATAGGTCCTCCAATGACAAAAAATGTTCGCCTCACCAAGGGCTTTCATTTGATACCAAACTTGGAAATTTTTTGGAAAACCGATTTTTGACTAGTCCGGAACCCGGTCAGGGCGCCACAGGCCGGTGGGTCCACTTTGGAGGGGTCCTCCAATGCAAAAAATGTTCGCCTCACCAAGGGCTTTCATTTGATACCAAACTTGGCCACTTTTGGAAAAATCGATTTTAGGCCATTTTGGACCGGTCCGGACCCTGGTCAGGGCGCCACAGGCCGCTGGGTCCACTTTGGAGGGGTCCTCCAATGACAAAAAATGTTCGCCTCACCAAGGGCTTTCATTTGATACCAAAGTTGGAAATTTTTTAAAAAATCGATTTTTGACCAGTCCGGACCCTGGTCAGGACGCCACAGGCCGCTGGGTCCACTTTGGAGGGGTCCTCCAATGACAAAAAATGTTCGCCTCACCAAGGGCTTTCATTTGATACCAAAGTTGGAAATTTTTTAAAAAATCGATTTTTGACCAGTCCGGACCCTGGTCAGGGCGCCACAGGCCGCTGGGTCCACTTTGGAGGGGTCCTCCAATGACAAAAAATGTTCGCCTCACCAAGGGCTTTCATTTGATACTAAACTTGGCCACTTTTGGAAAAATCGATTTTTGGCCATTTTGGACCGGTCCGGACCCTGGTCAGGGCGCCACAGGCCGCTGGGTCCACTTTGGAGGGGTCCTCCAATGACAAAAAATGTTCGCCTCACCAAGGGCTTTCATTTGATACCAAACTTGGCCACTTTTGGAAAAATCGATTTTTGGTCATTTTGGACCGGTCCGGACCCTGGTCAGGGCGCCACAGGCCGCTAGGTCCACTTTGGAGGGGTCCTCCAATGACAAAAAATGTTCGCCTCATCAAGGGCTTTCATTTGATACCAAACTTGGCCACTTCTGGAAAAATCGATTTTTGGCCATTTTGGGCCCGGTCCCCGGTCCTGACCCCTGGCCAGGGCGCCACAGGGGCCCGGGCGAAACCTACTATAGTCTATGCTGTAGTGCCCCCGCACCCCACCCCAAATCCCAAATAAGAAAGACCTGCTCACTGTGGATCTTTCTGTATAAGAGGCTAAAGCTGGAGTTGCGACACGGTAGGGCCCACCACCATCAGGGTGCCCCCCAGCCACATGGATAGGTCCTACAGCGAAACTAATGCGACATTTAGATTCACCATATAGGGGTTCCTATTCGAATACAAAACCTCAGCCCAGCAGCTCTCATGTGTAGGGCTCCACAGTCCATAGGCCCAGACCCCCCCTTTTACACGTTAACTAGTGACCCCTGGCCAGCTAGCCACAGGGGACAGATCCGAAATTCATATGCTTTGTGCTCATCTACCCCATGGGGTAATACTCCACAGCCAACCCCAGCCCCATTGTCCCAGCCAAACAAAAGTTTACCCGAATTTACGAATTGACCATTTTGGAAAAAAACTATCTCCGAAAAAATCGAAATCCTGCTATGTACACAGACCTATGGGGAGGTCATACCTACTCCATACTCATTTCCCCAGAAATGGGGAAAAAGTTGTTCAAAAAAAACCCCATATGGTATAGGAAATCTAAGACCTCCGACCCCTAGGGGGGGGGGGAAATGGAGAGAAAGTCGTGCACTGAAAAAATCAATCTGCCATATCTCAAAAACGGCTCGGCCGATTTTGCTCAAATTTGCACAGCATGTACCCCTCGTGAAGGGGTTTCTACTGGTAAAATATGAAGGCTCTACCTCAACTCCTCCGCCGGCAACAGGGGAAACTATGTTCCAACAGTGCGCAATGAGCCTTTTTTCCCTATTCTAGGTAGTGCGCTGACGCGCACTACCTGATACAACCATCAAATAGGAGAAACCGGAAAAAAACATCGCCGCCATAACCGGTCCGGGGCGCAACTTTTTAACGGTAAGTGATACGGGGCTGAAACTTCACAGACATACTAAACTCGATGTGCTCGACAATTTGCGCATGAAATCTGCGCAGGATTTTGTGCAGCTTCTGCGCAGCTTATTTTACACTGTCTCCAGCCACTTTTCACACATATTATAGGGGGCCGCTGCCGCGACCCTCGATATGATATATATATATATATATATATATATATATATATATATATTGTTAACTTTTGGTTGTAAATAGCGTTTTTAGCAAACTCAATTATTTTAAACTTTCAACGAAAATTTTTTACCCCCTCACCCAAACTAGATTTTTCTGGACCCCACTAAACCCGAAACCGGCTGACACCACCCACCCTAATTTCGGCTACCCTCGCCGCCAACTTTTTTAAAGCAGCTATGTTCGGATTCGGGGGGGGGAAGCCGGAAGTTGGGAGAGGATATATAAGTCAAAAAATGTAGCTGGTTAGGTGTAACGGAGATTTTGTCTGGGTGCCCTCTCCCTCGAAACTTTAGGGGTGGGCCGTCTTTTTAGAGCCTCCACCCCCCCTAACCTCCCCCTAAAATCTTAATGCCAAAAATCGCATTTTCAGCTATATCTAATATCAAAACACATCCACTATGAAGTAATGTTAACGTTAGACAGGGTTTTTTCGGCTATTTTTTCGCCTTGGTCCCCCTATAATAGCGCGGCGGGAAAAAACCCATCGCCAGTGTGAGTCACCCATATGAGCTAGATCGGATTTTAATAGACTATCTTAAAGAGCGACCAAAACTACCCTAGAGGGTGTATTATTGTAGCTCCCGCTGCTTCTCAGCAAATTTTTTGGGACTTTGAAAATTTTGGAATTTTTGGTCCCAACATGGGGGTCAGACAGGGTCAACTTTGGGGGGTCACCCTGAACTACTGGAAAGACCTAGCCCAAAACGGATTACAGTTTCACAGAGGATATGTCTCGAACTTCACGATGGTGTATGCAATTTGGCTCTAGTATATACCTGTGGTGCGACCTGGGGGTGACCTAGACTCGGCGGGAAAAACCTCATGTGCGGGAAAAACCCAAATTTCAAAAGGAAAATTTTTTCTAACCATTAGCAGCAAAGGAAAAATTCATGCATTTCTTAGCTCAATAGAGCCTCCTGATTAATTTGGTATAGATTTTACCTAAGTTCAACCTTCTACATGTGGTCCAGGTGGCCAAATCTGACATGGTGCCATTTCAAGCAAAAGTTTTCAATTTCGTCAAAAATAGCAAATTTTTCACTAAAATAGGTCGGGTTTGGCTTTAAATGCAATAAAAACACGTTTTCTATGTGATAGGATGCTTAAACTGCAGAAATTAAGCAAATTTCAAAAATTTCCAAAGTTGCCTATGTGTTAAACATACGAAATTTTCAAAAGTCAATTTGACATGAATTTTTGCAAAAATATATATTGATATTTTTTGATTCAAATCTACTAAAAATGACCCGCTCTTTCGAATGGTATAGTCAAAACCATTCTAGCATGCTTGCAGCAAAAAATTCGACTGGGTTTTTTTCCCGCCCATGGGTTTTTTCCCGCATTGGGTTTTTCCCATCGGTTTGGTCGAAAATTTCTCACCAACCGTAACTGCTAGCGAGACGTTTTATGGCTCATTTTGAAGCTCTTCGCAAGGCCTCATGGTAGTTATCGTTAGATTTTCGATTTGTCGCTTAATAAAAAAGTTATAGCCAAAATTCCAAAATTTGGGTTTTTTCCCGCCGCGCTATAGATTCGTATGGTTCGAAAAACTTTGTCGCCGATTTGACTGAGAAGTTGCCCCTAGGGTAAATCGAGGTCGCTGATTTCAAAAATGGTATTGAGAGATCGATCGATCAGTAGAATCGATCGATCAAAATCGATCAAAAAATTTTTGTCACCAATTTTCGCGAAAAGTCGACCCAAGGCCCAATTCGGGGGTGCTGATTCGGAATCCTGGCTTTTTCCTACAGGGTGGGGGTGGGGGTGGGCCCCCCCCAGACTTGGGTCCCCCCAGGATTCGGGCCTTCCCCCCCGAACTCTAAAGTATAAAGTATATAATACCCGGAAAAATATGTTTTGTTATATGTTATATGTTATATATATGTTTTATAAAATAGGGTTTTGGGGGGAAATTTTGAAAATGTTTTCCGGCGTCGCCGGATTTTCACCCATTTTTAAGCATTTTTTAGCTAGTTTAAGCTGAAATTAAAGTTAGAAATAGTTAATTTTTTAGCTCAGCAGCAAAAATTAGCTATTTTTAGACATTTTTCGAAAAACTTTTCTTCCCCCCACTAGCGTAGCCAGAAAAAAATTTCGGAGGGGGTTTACGTGTTAAACATACGAAATTTTGAAAAGTCCATTTTACATGATTTTTTGCAAAAATATTGATATTTTATGATTCAGATGTGTTTTTTTCCCGCATTGGGTTTTTTTCCCATCGGTTTGGTCGAAAATTTCTCACCAACCGTAAGTGATAGAGAGACGTTTTATGGCTCATTTTGAAGCTCTTCGCAAGGCCTCATGGTAGTTATCGTTAGATTTTCGATTTGTCGCTTAATAAAAAAGTTACAGCCAAAATTCGAAAATTTGGGTTTTTTTCCCGCCGCGCTATATATATATATATATATATATATATATATATATATATATATATATATATATATATATATATATATAATGCGCTTGCTGGTGGGCGCATTATATATGTATGAGATGGGAGCCGGGCGCACTGTAATTAGGCTGCATCCGAGAGAGTGGAGCAACTATTCATCAGGCATTACCTCAGAACAGACACTCCTGTTACCTTCCCTTCGTACATAGTAGTAATTATTTAACAACCAGTTATGGATGGAGTAGCTGAGTGTGAGTCGACTTGAGCTCCCGGTTAAAACACCTTTGCTAATTCTCCTATTCAAAAGAATTAGAAGATCTTTGTGGCTGCGAAGGATTCTAAACATCCCAACACCCGTGTTTGGGTGTTGGTAACATCGGCCCCTGGAAATTTCTGAAAGTTTGAAACGCGGCATATAAAATAGCGACTGTGCAATTGGTACCGTAGTATTGCTTATGAGACTTTAAATTTGTGGGCCCGATTTCTGGAAGTTTAATTTCAACCTTTCCATCAAACCTTAGGTTCGGGCAATTTATGGCAATCACTACGTACGTATATAATTGTATATAATGTTTGTATGTCTCGAGATTTGTAAAAACAGCTCAGCCAAGGAGTCTGGCCGACAACACGACAGATTTGTTGGTATTTATAGATTTTCTGGAATACAATCCGGGGATTTTACGTCTGGCAATTTCTATGGCGGCAACAGTGGTCCCTCCTCCTTTGGAGGTGGTCTTGGCAGAGGTATTCTGGGAAGACCGGAACCGTTACCACGGCAGGGTCCTCCGGGTTTTGGCTCCGGCCCCGGCGGTCCAGTCTTTGGTCCCAATCCCGGACCATCTCCCGGTTCCGACCTGCCGCCTTTGAGCCAGCTGACTCAGCCCGGCCGGGTAGTTGGTCGAGCCTGTTTGAGATGTGATTTTCAGAAGTTGCAGTGGGAGCCGAATTTTCAGCAGCGTGTCGACAAACATAGGAAGGTGCATGGAAAACTGCAGAATCTCTACAGTATAATTGACAAGTCTGCCTTTCGGTGAGCTGTGTTAGATTACTAACTGATATATATATACGCATTTGATTCTTTTACTTATTTGATTGTTTATGTGGACAAATTTCAGAGATCAGTGGACAGTTTTGGCCTTTTTGGAAATATAAGAATTCGGGGTTTTTTGGCGCATTGATCAACAATGGCGGCGTGATTTATTTAGCTGGTTTAGAATTTTTTAAGATTTCAAATCAAATGTCACTAACCATTATACTTTTATGTAATATACATACATGTATACTTTTAGTTATACGTTGTTTTCTATTTTCAGGAGACAAATTCAGAGCGGTTGCCAGTCGGAGATCGGTTACCTCTGCCAGACCTGTGGCCAGGTGTTTGATAAGCTGTCACTGCTGCGAAAGCATCAGGCGACAGTTAGGGGACATAGGCTGTTACTGACCTTGATTAGGGTCAAACCGGGCTTCCAAAATGGTTCCACTGGCGGAAGAACCATGGCTGGAATGAAGCGAAAACTTGCCTCCAGTGGAAAAAGTGGGGGACCGGCTTCCAAAAAAAAGTTACCTTCCTTGCTCCAGGAACAGTCGATCGCGACGAAACCGAAGCGAGCAAATGAGAAGGTGTATCCCAGAGAGGAACGTGACAGTGAACGTCGCCGGCAGCTGGTTCCAAAGTTGGGTCCAGGATTTGAAGTTTTGCTGGAAACCATGCCGAATGATGCCTGGTGGAAGGAGAAAAAGTATGGCAGTACAGCAAAGTAATTATATATTATTATTATTATTAATTATTATTATATATATACTGTTTACGGCAGGATTAAAGCAGAGTTATCTTCTTCCAAAATAATAGGACTCCTACGTAAAAATTTTGCGCAACTTAAAGCTAAACACTTTCAGACAAAATTTTCGTTATTACAGGCATGTCTGGGTCTGTGGGATATTGTAGATTTAGTTTTCGAAAGCTGTCCCAATTTAATCTCTGAAGTCATAATAAGTCCCCCTGTGGCCAACAGTGATCATTGTTCTGTTAGCTTTAATGTTGATGTGAAAGCACCTGAAGCAATTATCAATTCGTACTTCTGTTGGGACCAAGCTGACCATATTGGGATGATGGCAACCCTCGAAATGCAAAATTGGGGAAACTTGTTTGCTCCTTTTTCTTCTGTAAACGACAAATGGCGTGTTTTCAAAGAAATTTGCCTGCAGACTATCGACAAATATGTACCTAGAGGTTATCGGTTCTAAAGAGCGTAACTTTCAAAACTGATTGTTTGGCAAAAAAGAAGCGACTTATAAAAAATCCGAAATTTTCCGAACATTGAAAATAAAAGTCGTTTCGAAGAAATCTCAGCAAAATGCAGTGCCGAAATTAAGTCCTTTTCTTAAAAATGAGCTTAAATTTGTGAGAACTCCCTCAAACCGGTGTTTACTCGTACGTTAAACGTAAATTGAATTCGAAGAAAATATACCTGTGTTAGTTGACGAAAATATGCTCGCAGACGGCGATAAAGAAAAAGCAACCTTTGAATGAATTTAGTCTGTGTTTGTGCGAGATAATGGCGATACTCCTAATGTACCGGAAAAAACTTTTGACCTAATTTAGAAAATGTCTTATTTACACCACATCCATTCAAAAAGCTATCAGCACTTTCCAAATGGATTCTGCTGCAGGCCCAGACAACATTCCTGTCGCTTTCTGAAAATGTTCAAAATCCAGATTAGTCGTCCCCTTCAGATAATTTTTCAGCAGTCTCTTGAGGAAGGAACATTACCTGATGACTGGGGTTAGCTCACGTTATCCCTATCTACAGGGGAAAGGCTCAAGGTCTGCTCCAGAAAATTATAGGCCAATTTCCTTAACATGTATTTGTTGCAAAATCATGGAAAAGGTTTTAAAGGCTTTTCTTCTAGATCACCTTGAAAGAAATAAACTTATTACGAAAGAACAACATGGTTTTATGTCCAGAAGGTCCACACAAACCCAGCTGCTTGAATGTATTAATTCGTGGACAGCAAGCCAAGATGTAAGAAATGCTTTAAAGTACTTTATTTAGATATAAGCAAAGCTTTCGATTCTGTTAGCCATGCTAAGTTAATCTGCAAACTTAGATCATATGGAATTAGGGGGCGAATTTTAAAGTGGGTACGCTCATTTTTAAGTGGACGATTTCAGTATGTGAAAGTCAATAATGCGTTATCAGATGTTGCGGAGGTTCTGAGTGGGGTACCACAGGGCAGTGTGCTTGGGCCCGTTTTATTCTTAATTTATATAAATGATTTCCGGATGTTGTTACTTGTTCGAATGTGAAAATCTTTGCAGATGATACAAAAATTTATTTTCTGGGAATTTGAAAATGACTTTGGGAGGTTCAGCGAAGATTGTAAAAATGTTTTTGACTGGGCCTCAAAAAACCAACTGTCTTTGCTTTCAATAAAAGTATCTACTTGAGATTGGCGCTCCCTATCTCACAGGAGCATTTGAGATCAATGGCAACCTAATTTAAATTAAAAGTGTCAAAGACTTAGGGGTTTACGTTACCCCGGATTTAAAATTCAAAACACTGCGACAAAATTTGCGCCAAGGCCTATAAAAAGTTGGCCTTATTTTTAGGACATTTTACTGCAGAGATGTAAAATTTCTACTGCCATGTTTACTCTTTACGTAAGACCGATACTTGAGTATAACTCGTGTGTCTGGTCTCCTTACCTTAAACAAGATGTGAACAAACTTGAGGCAGTTCAAAGACGTTTTACTAAAAGAATCCTCAGTTATCATCTTCCGTACAAGGATGATAAGATGTGGCTTGTTATGAGTCGAGGTTAAGTGACTAGTAAGATATAAATTTTATAGATAATGTAAATTCAGCGGAATTTTTCACTTACTCTACAGATTCTGGTACAAGAGGGCATGCTCTAAAACTGCAGACCTTAAGCATCGGCTTAACTGTAGAAAGCACTTTTTCGCAAATAAGTGATACCTTTTTGGAACCAATTGGACTTGATTTTATTCTTCCAGCACTTAAACGTTTCAAGATAAGTTGGCGTCATTAGATTTAAATAGTTACCTAAATTACAATGACGCTTAGTTAGTTGTACCACCGTTATTATGTGTACTATGTATAATGTATATTTATATTGTTCTTGATAAGTTGTTAGTTGTTTTCTGAATTTGACATTGTTGCTATATTATTCCATTTGAATATGAATATATATATTTTTCGTATACGTTAATTTCAGCTAGAGCAATATTGTATTTTGTTGTGGGCCTTGTATCTTTCTGCATGTGTTCACTTTGGCAGTTATATATATAATGACTATGCTGAGCCAATAAACTCTGTTGTTGTTGTTGTTGTTGTTGTATTTTTCATGCGACTGACTGCAAGGAAGCATTTTTGAAAATTTATATTACTGTATACTGTGCGATTTTTTCAGGACAACATTTTGATACCAAAAAGGGCGCCCACTTTTTGTAGGGGGAATGGTGTTGACGATATTTTTCGATCCATTAGAATTATCACAGAATAGTTTAGTTATGTTAGCAACCTTTGCTATGATATCACTGAAGGAAAACCTCGACAGTTAACGGCGGCTAGAAGGAACTTTACTCGAAGGGAAGAGGTCGTCCTGTCACAAATTCGGACGGGCCACTCACCGGTTCTGGCAAAATATCTCTATCGGATTGGGAAGCGGAAGGTGCCATCAGCTATAATGCCCAAACTGCGGAATGGAAGCTGAAACGGTGCACCACTTGTTCCTGTCATGCCCAGCTTGGGATGCTGAACGAAGAAGAATTTTTGGAGTCTCCCCTCAAGTAGTCTGTCTGTCCAGAGTATTAGGGAGAGAAGTGGAAACTGTGGAGTTCCTACGACAAACCGGACATCTATGATGCCCGGATGTATGATCAATGGATCGATTGCCGAAGACGAAGAAGAAGAAGAAGCAACCTTTGCCCCGCCTGTAACATTTGTTTTATTATTTCAGAGACTTGATTGAGTCCAAGAAGGCTGAACTGGTTGACAAATTCGGGTATCGCTTTAACTGTTTCTGTAATGCTCGTCTGGACGACATTTTCTCCGCCTATTTCCACGCCTACCAGATGGATCATCTGTTTCCGGAGGAGCTCCTACCACTGCTGGAGGAAGCCAAGGCCCTTCCGAAGGATGAACAAATCATCATTTCATTTTAGTGAGAAATTTGTTTATTCGCAATAGTGTTGCCTTTTTGGTGGAGACGGTTTTGGACAACCAGCATGAAATCGCCCTTTTAAACCATTTCTTTGGAAAACGTAAAACTTGTCAGAAACTTGAAGCTGCGAGTTTGACCTTTGGATTTCGGTTTCCTGGAACGGCAGCGATGTTTGGAAAATTTAAAATACAAATAATAAGAATTGTTAAAGATTAAAAATTTCCTCTTAGGAAAATTTTCTGCTTGTTAGGTAGCAGAGACACTGGTTTTGAATTTAAATCTTTCATGGATCTGGCTATTTTATGATGGAATATCACATTTTCCAGTTTTCCATAAATCTGGGCTTATTCTCGATTATGTTTCTTGGGGGACGAGTAATTGAGGGAGGGTTTCAAAATTTTTCTAAAAACATACTTAAAATTGCGCTTTTTTATAATAATCGCCAAAAAAGTTGTTTTTACTGCAAAAATAAGCGGATTTAGTGTTAAATTTGTTTTGGAAATTTGTCCTTCTGAGCTATTTTTCATGGCAAAAGTTAGTACCAAACGGGGCACCCACTTTTTTGGGGGGAGGGGTCGAATTTTGAGGGCGATGGTCATTTATGGGGAGGGCCTTCCCCCCAAGTAGCATAAGCCCGGTGAATTACTTTCTGTGTTGACAATGTTGGTTTATTTATAGCTTAGACAAGTTTGGAGCTGAACCGGCTAAGGTCATGGAAATGCCGGCGCCTCAGCTGAAGTGTCCGGACTGCGATGCGACAGTGCTTGCGAAGGATGTCGTTAACTCTGACAAATTCAAGTGCAGCTGTGAGCCTGTTACCTGTGAAAAGTATGTTCTTTTTGTATATGCAGCCATACGTACGTACAGACACAGATTCGTGGATATTATCTACTTCTGTTGTCTTAAACTACGTCATTACGTAGGTACTACAGTAGTATAGGTACTGGATGAGTACGTTCATGTAAAGTCAACAATAATTAATGCTATCTAGATATAACTTCCAGTCTCCCTATACTCATTATTTTGCGTAGGGAGTTCAATAAATGCACCTGTAACGCTCTGTGTCCTTGAAAATTTTTCGACAGATATTCAGGCGACCAGTCGATCTAAGAGCCGAATTTTAGGTTACAGACAGGGGCGTATCCAGGATTTAGAAAAGCAGGGGGGTTTGGCAAGGATCTATATACTGAGTAATCTAATGGAGTGTTGATTGATTCAGTTAAAATTGCTTTTGAGTGCTTGCTAATCTCATTGAAACCAGTCTTATGTGCACCACGTATACCTACCAGGGAAACAGTTATTCTTTATGACTACCTACCTATATATGCGTAATGTTGGTGGTGTTGTGTTTTATTCGACTATTTTCTTTCCCACAGATGCTCCGTTCAAATCCAGTCCCCAGCGATGCTTCGCATTCACCTGGCTCAGGAGCACGCGGACGCGCGTTTCATGATGCAGAGTCGTCATAAGTTTGTCAACTACCTGTGCCACCAGTGTCAGTCTGTTCTGCCCAATGAACGCGATTTCTGTGTTCATCACTTTTTGGGCTGCGATAGACCCTCGCCCCTGCTGACCCTCAAAACGAATGCTGACCTCCAGTTGCCCTATGTCACCCGTACGGAACAGTTTTGGAAGGAGTATGGATATGACCAGGTTCGACTCGATTTGGCCATTTCCTGTGTCTATCTTTTCTCGGTTTTGGTTTTGATAAAACTTAAGGGGGGGGGTCCACCATGAAAAAATTTATAGCCACGGATTTCGCTCATTTTTACACATAATGTAGCCACACATGTTGTACGTACCAAGTTTAAATATTGAGTTGTTTCATCCATGTCTCAAAGAGTTACGAGCTATCAACTGCTTGCAATTGTAATAATGGGCTAAACGAGGGTACCGCTTGAGACTAAGGCAATTTTCCTGATACAGTCTTCGATTTTGGAGCTTCAATGGGGTGTACATTTGAAAATTGATCTAAAGAATTAATTTTGTCCCGGTGTTGGCAGGCTAAACGCGATTTCATGCCTTTTTTAACGACTTTTAAGGAGCAGCAAGGCCAGTGTTGAGGTTAGATGATAAAACCCTTTAACAGCCATTAACTTCAATTTGGTGCATTTGCGGACCACAGCCCAAGAAGAAAAAATGTTCCCCGCATTAAGAGCTTTCGATTGATGTCAAATTTATCATATTTTGAGAAATTTGAAAAAATCGATATTTTTGCTATATACATAGGTGCCAGTTCGACAGATTGGGATGCAGCGACCACGTTAGGCTACTTAGCTGGAATAATTGTAATCAACACTGAACTACAGCACCAGAAGTAACGAGAAACGAGATATTTTGGCATTTGGTAGCTGCTGATTGCAATGGTCTCACGTAATAGGCAAAAAATCGAAAAAATTCAAAATTTTGGTAAAAACCAAATTTTTAGTGACAAAAAATCTCGAAACTGGGCAAAGATTATCAGCATCTTATGGTATTGTCAGAAACGTCTACTTATATACTGTGATTTGTTGGAATCAGATTTTTTAGTTAGGCCTTTCAATTTATGCAATGCTTGATCTAAGTTGAAACACCCCAGTTTTCAAGAACGAAAAACGTCAAATTTCACAGTCAGCAAGCTTCAAAAATTATTTTAAAAAATTTAAAGGCCTAACTCAAAAATCTAATTCCAACAAATTAAAGTATACAAATAGACGTTTCTAATGATACCAAATTATGCTGATAATCTTTGCCCAGTTTCGAGATTTTTTGACACTAGTCAAAAAATTGAAACTTTTCCAGTTTCCTATGTTTAACACATGAGATCTCAACTTTGAAGTGAAATTACTCAGTAACCGTAAAAGATCCGACTTTAATTTCAAAAACTTGTTAAAATATACCAATCGGAGAACAAAATATGTGAAAATGAGCAAAATCGGAGATGGTCGAAAAATCTGCTAAAAATGGACCCCCCCCCCTTAAGTAGGTAGGTATTGTAGTACTGTATAACAGGAGACCGTGGGTTCGAGTCCAGCAGGCTGGGCTTATTCTAGGGATTTTTTCTTGGGGGGGGGCTCTTTGGGGGGGCCCTTCGGGGGGCGAGTCATTTTTGGGGGGGGGGGGCGAAAATTTTTCAAAATTTTTCTAAAAACATGCTAAAAATTGCGGTATTTTTATAGCAATCGCCAAAAATAAGCGGATTTAGTGCTTAAATAGGCAAAAATCGACTAAAAATCTCCGGCGAAGCCGGAAAATTTTTAAAAATTTGGCCTTCTGAGCGATTGTTTCCGGGCAAAAGTTGGTACCAAAAGGGGCACCCACTTTTTTTTGGGGGGGGGAACCATGTGATGGGGGGGGGAAGAGTGTTTATGGGGGGGGCGCCCCCCCCCCCAGTAGAATAAGCCCAGGCATGGAGTCTGATCTTTCGGGTGCCTGGTGATGTGCAACTCTATTCTTCTTTAATTAATGCTCGCCGCAGTGCACCCCGCCACTCCATCTTAAGTACTATAGGAGGGTACCGCATCAAAAGGAGGAAGCCGAGATACCGGCGTCCCGGTCCTAGATAAGAAGTGTTAAAGAAAGAAGCCCAAATCCCGGAGGTTTGGTTTCGGGTCCACCTCCCCCTATGAAAAATACCATGGCTTAGGATAATCTTTTGCAATGCGTCGCGGGCTTACTGTTTGTTACTTATATATTTCAATGTTCTAAGGACCGATTTGGTTGTTTGCGTTTGTCTGAATTTTATACCTCTCTCGCTCTGTTTTTAGGCAGTCTATCAATGGGATAGTGCCCAGAAACAGCGGCCCCCGGTTCAGTGCGAACACTGTTCCTTTACAACCGAACTGACTGTAGACCTGCTATCGCATGAACGAACTCGTCACTGGAATGCCATTCCCAATGTCCTGAAGTGCCCACGAGGCGATGGGTATTTCATAAATCTGGACGTGATGATTCGCCACTTTGGCCTCTCGCATCCACGCCGACGTCGGGGCAAATTTTTTGCCCTGGGCGGCTGTCTGTTTTCCGACTGTATGGCCTGGAAAACGGACAGCACGATTGCCAAGGCCAACACCTCCTTTCGGAGACATTTTGGTGAGAGTTTGGATTTTCTTCCTGGTTCCTGGTTCGCTCTTTTTCTGTGCAAATGAGTGAGTATAAAGGCAAGGCGTCTGTGCGGCACCCTGGAGACTGTGTAGGCCTGTTGCCAGCTAATTAGAGGTCCAGGAGGGATAGAAGTGTTGCCATCGTACAGTAATCGACGGGTACTACCAGTAGCGCCATACTTTTGGTTCGAATTATTCGAGTCTTCAAGTTTTTTTTTGCACTTGACATCAGCTATATAATTGTGGGAAGGACTCTCGTATTAAGCTAACTATATACTATACTTCATTTGCTTTAATTTTTATCTTCAATGTTCATGACCAGTGTTGTTCATTTTCTGTTTCTCTTTTTGTTGGGAAAGTTTTTACTTTTCCATAAATTGTATTTCTTTCTTCTCCTTTCAGACAGATTTCATGGCCGTAGTCCAGTATCAATTGAACGCCCAGCCTTTATGGATAACTATCCCACTTTTGTGTGTCACATTTGCCTCAAGTGTTCCCCAAACTGGGCTCTGATTCGTTTTTGTCAGACGGAGCATCGTAGAGGAGGTAAATAAATTGTGGGGTATGGTATTTTCAGGAATTTTCCGGAGGGAGGACATGGGAAGGAGCCTAAAATTAAGCACAGGAAGGTATCAAAACACCTAGATTTTAGGACAAAGTATGGATTTTCAGCTAAACATTTCCGAAGTATGCGAAAATTGTTTGAAAAATAACCTACATATTTATGACCGCAATTTAGGCACTCGAGCAACTCAGGGGAAGAGAGCAAGAATCCTGGTAGGGTACACCCCCCTATTTTTTTATGATTTTTAATATTTCTTCAATTTGAAAACACCGTAGATGTATACTCACCACGAAGGCGGGTTGTTCCCATCCGTAGTTTGCTTTCTGTGTGTGTAAAAAACAAAAGCGTGAAAATTGTATTTTTTGCCTAGCCCCCTGTCCTACAGAATTCAGAAAAATCTCTCGTTCATTTTTGGATTTTAATTGTGTTTAGTTTGTGTTTTTTATATTAGAGAGTACTGAGTGTTCCAAGTGTGGTATGGAGTTGCGTGGTGACTTCCATCGGAAGGAGCACGAGGAGGCCGGCTGTGTCCAGCACCACCTCACCTTCCAGAAGTGCAAGGAGTATATTGGAAAAATTGAACGATTGGCCGGCACCAAGCCATTTTTTGTCAAAACACCGCTTCCTGACGGCGTACGCTGTTTTCTCTGTTCCTAATTCTTACCTGTTTTTCTGTTGATTGGTAAATGTGACAAAGCTTTGCTTAATTTTCTTTATTGTACAAAATGCGGTTTGTATCTCTGGAGATCTGCGGACACTGGAGTCCACTTTTTGCTGTGAACCGTTGATGATCAAAACTTCCCTGGATAATAGGCTGTGCTGTAGCGAAGGTAAAATGGAATTGGTGTCCCTGGTTTGGGGGGCAAGCGGACACGCAGGGCTTCAGAGAGCAGCTCTGTTTGAGTAAGAGCGCTGACCGTGCCCATTGGCTCTCTCTCTGTTCTGGACTAAATCTTTGCCTTTGTGACTGCGCAGAGCAGGCGTTTTTCATTGATTAGTCTACGTCAGACTGATTAATTCTAATCTAGTTGTGATTTGCGAAAATATATTTCAAAGACTGAAAAAATGAATATTGGTATTGGTTAAGTCTTTGGTTTGGTAACTTTAGGTGACGGAAATTAAGGTTCCTGATTTGCCGGAACCGCTGGCTTCCGAAGCCAAGACAGCCGTTTGGCGTGAACCCACGAACTGGTGTGCGCCTCTTCCGCCTAAAACTTTGGATTCGCTGGCTGGGTGTGACGATACGTTTAAGGTAATTTTATTTTAGTATGCTAGAGTAGCAAATTTTCCGCTTGTGTGTGTGCGCGCGCCTCTGTGTGTGCGTGGGCGTGTGCTTTGGATCTAAAACTTCTGTTTTCTGTAGTTTTTGTTGGTTTCTTCCTCCTTTTTCAGGAAAATTTCAGCAATCTGACTGAGTTCTGTCCTCCACCCGCGGGACCAGATGAGCCGACAGCCCCGAAAGTCCCTCCTCGTGGAACCATCGCCTGCCAAATGTGTCGACTGCCCGCCAAAATTCACTCTTTTGACACCACAAAGGAGCTGATTGAGCATGAAGTCAGTCGACATCGTGGTCAGCTTTCACTGTTGCTAAAGTGTCGCCGTTGTCAGAAAGTCTGTCTGGAGTTTGGCGATTTTCTGGAGCACTGTCTTCGCTCCCACTGTACCAATTCCGGCAACGGGGAGATTGAGTGCTTTTTTGACGGCTGTGATGCCAAGTTTAGCAGTCTGCGCTGGTCAGCGCATGTCAGTAAGTCACTGATCAGTTTTAATATGATTTTTGTAATCTTATATGGAGTGGGTACTGATGTGCCTGCGCTTAGGCCGTTAGCGTGCAGAGCGTGTACCTTGAGCTGATAACAGAGAGCGAGACGCTTGTCATACTCTTATCTATTATGCATATTGAAAGAGAGGCTACTACAGATAGCATTCTGTATCCTGTAAAATTCCATCGGCCTTTGTATACAATACTTCGGGTTCGTCGTAGCTTGGATAAGGCTAACCTTAACATTTTCTAGATTCTGATTTAGTGTTAATTTTATAATAATTATGTTCCTTTCAGAAAGTAATCACACCGATGCCGTTTTTATGGATAACATTTTGGAATGGCCAACGCTATTTTGTCATGAATGTCTATTCATGTCTGATAAGTGGGTGGAAGTTCGTCAGTGTCAGTTGGAGCATCGTCGTGGCGGTAAGCAGCTTCCTGGTAGAAGTAATGTCTCCTAGAGGTTAGCCGAAGGGTTCACTCTAGCGTGGATACGTTGTCTTTGTTGGATACTGTTTTTGTACCAGTATTATGCCGTAACTATGTGCTGGAGGAACGTCGGATCATGCAGGATGTTATTGCAACGTAACTCCCTGTAGTTTTGTGTAGCCGGCGCTTTTGAGTATTTGAATTCTTCTTTGTTAAACTGCATATCTGAACTACTACATACCGCCTTTAACGTGGTGGTGTTCTTTTGTGCAGTGCTTTTGTGGTGATTTTTTGAAAAGCTATAACTTTCGCTATTTTTGGAGTTGGAAAGAGCTTTATACATCGTTTTAAAGCCTATTAGTGATCTGTACATTCATATGAGCTTATGAAACCAGCAAAATTAGCACAAAAAACTAGTAAACATTTTCTGGCATACTGACATCTGATAGGCTGAATGCAGACCAAAATTTTTGAACATCGATTTCTTAAAACAGTGAAATCGGCCAAAAAATTTTCTTGTGCCATGATATGAAGGACATAATGGGCCGAGGGACATTTCTTTTGACTAGCCTCAATACTCCAGAAAATCCGGCAAATGTGCGGTGACACGAAATTTCGCAAATTTGTATTCAGTTTTCTCGCAACTGGAGACTCTTTAACTCAAACCAAGAAAAATGTCCCTCCGCAATATGGCGAATTTTCATCCAGCTAGAAATCAGGCAAATCCATTGGGTAGTTTTTGAGAAATCGATGTTCAAAGCAAAATATTCGCAGTTTTGCCAAAATGATTTTTCGGCCAAGTCTCTAGCTTAAAGCAGCGAATCCCTGCTAATAGGCATTGATAAAATGGGCAATTAGACCACGTATCGTTTGAGTTTAAATAAACGAAAATTGTCCGTACGATTTGGCAGTAATTTTGAAAAAATGATTTCCTCGAAAATTGCCGTTTTTTGACCCCTTTTTGGCTTATACTGACTTAACCGAGAGATAGCTCGAAGGTTGTAATGTAAAAGCAAAAATGTTTATTTTTGTACCCTCTTTCCGTCCATAACAACCAATCTGATCTATCTACAGATCTATAGTGCCAAAAACCAAAAATTTCTTATCTTTTCACCTAAAAATGTGGGATTTGTCCCAGAATATTAAAGAGCACCAAAATAGCATATGTGGAAAGTTTGATCTACTTTCATAAAGAATTGAAGCCTATAGGTACAAATTTACACAAAAGGAAACCACCACCTTAAATTGTACAGGTTTAGTCTGTGTATTTCTGTTTCAGAGACGACCATGTGTGAGTCGTGTGGTCTGGAGCTGCGTGGCGACGTCCAACGTGGGCGTCATCGCGCCCGAGGGTGTCAGGCAGAGGCCGCCCTCCTTCGCAAGGCCCTCCAACATTTCCCCTCCACGCTACAGCCACAGTTCGGTTTCATTCTCTATCGAAATTGGCTGCGGGTAAGGCACGGCACATGTAGTTAGGATTCTTAGTGAACGGGGGAGCCAGGTGTAAAGGATTTGCCTAATAATATCTAGATCGGTCGCGCTTCCCTTACATTCAGTGCACTCTGGAAAGCTTTAACTTGCTCAGTAATGATAGTTATGAATTTAATCATCAATTTTAAGTTCTACATTTTCTGCGTCGTTCCGTCGTTTGGTGTCATTGCAACCTGCCCAGAGCCTAGATGGTGTTGGTTGCAAACTTACCTTATATATATAGCAGCAATTTTTGACCAAAATAAAATATTTTATGAACAAGTTTAAAAAATATTAGGAAAATAGGATACTGTGTGATAAACCTTGCAGCGGATATCAGTGTGCCTGTACAGTTAGTTAGAGCCTTAAATAAAGTTTCGTAAATGACATAATTTTTCTTGGGGGGGGGCCCTCGGGGGGCGAGTCATTCTTGGGGGGGGGAATTTTTCAAAATTTTTCTTAAAACATGCTAAAAATAACGCTATTTTTATAGTAATCGCCACAAAAGTTAATTTTTAGTGCAAAAATTGCCCTTAAATAGGAAAAAATCGACTAAAAATCTCCGGCGAAGCCTTAAAATTTTTGAAAATTGGGCCTTCTGAGCGATTTTTTCAGGGCAAAAGTTGGTATCAAATGGGGCACCCACGTTTTTTGGGGGGGCGATTTTTTGGGGGGGATGCGATTTTTTGGGGGGAAGGGTGTTTATGGGGGGCCTTACTAGAATAAGCCCAGTGACATGGGCGCTCGTCGCTAGATTGCGCGTATCATTTTGCAGCAGAGGTTCTGTTTGTCTCCCAGTGATGAACAGACATTCCTATGATATTGTAGCTTAGACATCCTTAACGAATGCCAACATTTGTGGATAATGTGAGGCACGTCGAAATAATATTCCACGTAGCAGCGAATTACGCCGTTTGCTGTGTTTGAGTTTGTCGTGTGCTCTGTCTTCGAGAACTATAAAATATTTTAAGAGATTTGCTTTTTGTGTTGCTCTTGCTCTTCCTCTAACCTGTTGGCTATACGCGCTTTAGGGCGCCTGCCATCAATACTAGAAGTAGACACCCTGGGGGATTTTATTCCTTCCTCTTAAAATTCTTAACATCATGCTTAAGCCTGTGAATTGTTGTAGTACTCATACCCGTTGATCCGTGAGAAGAAGTCAATTCTTCTCCAACTTATTCCCCTTTTTCTATGGTTTTTACTGTTTTTTAGAAGCCCTTTCTTCTTTCTTTCATCAACATGTCAAGTACCAATACGAATACAACTTATAGGTGCTCTTCCTCTGTAGCCTCCGTGGGGGAAGGCACCTACATGCAAACGGATGGCTCTTTTTCTAGTCAGGCGGCTCCTCAGGAGTCGCCCAGTGCAATACAGGGCGAAGCATGCAATATCGCAAGATGTTCTATCTGCAAAATATATAAAGCAGGCAACAAATTTAAAGGATATTATAACGAAATTCACTTCAATATACATAACAATGGACAAGACATAGATTACAAGATTAACTGTAAAACAAAAAATGTAGTATATTTAATAACATGTAAACATTGCGGTATACAATATGTAGGAGAAACAGGCAGAGCACTTTCAATTAGATTAGCCGAACACAAAAGAAGCATCCAAAAACCAGAAAATTCTGGTTGCAAATGGTTAGCAGCACATTTTAATATAGGACACTGTACAGAATATAACGTTCAAATTATTGAAGCACTTCCCGACTTAAACGATAAAAACGAAGAAAAAAGAATACGAAGAATTAGAGAATCTTACTGGATTAGACTTCTAAAAACTAAATATCCATACGGATTAAATGAATTACTACAAAAGGATAATCCTGATCTACCAGTACTAGTAAACCTTAACGCCGAAAATAATATACGTAATACTAGAAAAAACAAAACAAAAACAAATCGACTCAATAAATCGCAGCCCACTACACACAATAATTACGATAATTGGTATAATCATAATTATACAATAAATAAAAAAGATATATATAAAACTATACTACAATCAAAACACGAAGAAATTACAAAAATAGCCGATATAAATGAAAAACACAAAAACCACCCACTCTACAGTTTTATTAGAGACTTAGTAGAGACTAGAGTCTTTAATAAACAAAAAATTAAAGAAAAATCTTCTAAAAATAAAGAAATTATAATCATCAAATACGACAATAAATATATGGACCTACTCAACATAAATACAATATTTAAACAAAATTCTAACTCTTGGCCGTTTGATAAAGGAAAATTAAGTGCAGCACACCCGAGGATACTATATACTTACAATACGCCAGCTTCAAGTTTAATCTTCAATTATAAAGAAACATTAAGTAACTTAGATGTAGATCAATGGATAGATAATCATAACAAAGGTCTTAACATATGTGACTGTAAAAATTCCAAGTACAAAGATAATGCACATCAACACATTATTACAGGAGACACTACTATTATTAAAGAAGATAATTTTAAAAAATTACTGGATATGGGCCCTAAATACCGACTCCCTAAGAAAATCAATGCAGAAGAAACTGAAGACAATATAGAACACGCTTTAAAAGAATATATAATCAAACTTAATAAAAAATACAAATGGAATATTACTAGCCTCGCAATGTGGGCCTCACGTATTATAGACGCTATTAAAAATAAACGCACCCACATAAATACAACATGTAAAACAAGAATAACCAACAATAACAATAACATCATAAAAATAAATAAAAATGTAATTGCAGAATATCATGAAAAATACGTGTTCACTCCTGTAGACAAAGCTAATCAAAATATCGCTATCATATGCAAACAATTTTACATAGAACAAACGCTTAAGGAACTCGGAGCAATTGGCACCAGCAATAATACTTATACAAAAATAAATGAAAGAACTAGCGACATAATCAAACGAATTAATGAAGGATATACACACGTAAACCTAAACAACAAAGCAAACTTAAATAAACTACCATTTATTTATCTAATACCAAAATTCCATAAAAATCCCATAAAATTCCGTACAATAATAGCTAGCAAAAATTCTATCTTAAAAGAATTATCTATCAAGATACACAAAGCACTTACTTTAATATCAAAATCACGTGCGAGATATAGTAAGTTACTTGAACAAATAACGGGTTGTAAAACTTATTGGGTAATCAATTCGAACAGACCTATAATAAACGATATCAAACAGTTAAATGAAATAAACCAAATGAAAGAAATTAATACATTTGATTTTACTACATTATATACATCTCTAGGCTTTACCACAATTTTAGACTCACTAGATACAATCCTCAAAGAATCTATGAGATCCCACATATCCATTGATAACTACAAGGCCAGATGGGGCAGCATTACAACTAAAGACAGTAAAATAATAAATAAAACACAACTAACAGATATGATAAAACTTCTATTAGAATCCAGTTATTTTACTATAGGTAATAAAATATATAAACAAGTTAAAGGAATACCAATGGGAACTAATGCAGGACCCACGTTAGCCAATCTAGTGCTACATAAATTCGAACACGAATATATAATGAAAAACAGAAATAATAAAACACTATTAGAGGCACTTAAATATTGCCACCGTTACATAGATGATATAACAACTATAAATGATAAAAATTTGTTTGATATAATACGGAATTACATATACCCCTTAGAACTCGAACTGAATCAAGTAAATCAAAACAACAAACAGGCAGATGTTCTAGATTTAAATATAAATATATCAAATAACAAAGCAACAATAGCAATTTATGACAAAAGAGATTTTTACAATTTTAAAGTAATACGCTACCCTGCAAAAACCTCAAATATAAGCAACCATATAATAAATAACACGATTCATAGTCAAATCCAAAGAGTATTCAATATTTGTAATAATATATCGGATCTCGAAGCAGGTCTGATAAAATGTGTTAAGGAATTTAAACTCCGAGACTACACAAACAGAACAATAAAATCAAATTTTATGAAAGCAATGTCCAATAACACAGAAATTATACGGAAAATGAATGTATCAAAAAGAAGCTTATGGATAAAAAGTAATAACTAATAAAAAACAAACAAAACCTAAATACGGGTCCCACCGGATCCTTCTTCATTATGTATGTTCAATACGGATCCCTTTGGATCCTACTATGGGCTTCGTGAGCCCCCTTTTTCTTTTTTCTTTTTTGTTTCGTTCAATATGAATTCCCTTGGAATTCCTTACTTCATTTATTTAAAATTAAATAATGTTTTTTGTAATTTACTCTTATGTTTCTAATTTTGATGTTTTATTTTATTTTTTATTTTATAAAAATATATTTTTTATCAAAAACTATTAACAAAAATGTGCAATAGCCAACAAAACATTTGAAAAATGATTTACTATTTTTGCACTTGTGTTTTCTCTTAAAATTAATATGATCCCTTCGGATCCATTATGACACCCCTCCTTTCTGGGGTTGTCCGGTATTTAATATCGGCCAAACGGCTGCTTCACTTCACATGATTTAAAATAAACCATTGTATGTATCCTCTATGTATATTAAATTTAATTCCCTTTTAAATTGAGCGAATGCAGGACTGATAGATAGTAGACGGTGCTTCTCCGAGGTATAATGGTCTAGGAAAAATGACCATTATGCTGACCGAACCGGAATTTCATCAATCCGGATCTCCCTGAGGACGGAAACACCTATTTTTTTGATATAATTGAGACTTCGTCAGAATTTATTAATTATATCGAAATTTCTGTGATAACACCTATATATATAGATTCACGAATACACTGTTTATTTACTTCCGCCCATTTGTCACATAAACCGGAAGGATAAATTAAGGCGTAACCTAGGGGATTACGGTCGAAAGGTTGACGTCTTAATTTATCCAATGTAGATTCCTTGTTACGTAATCCCAAATACTCCGTAGTGCATCTTTCTAGTTTTTTCAGGCTGATTTTTTCGTCTAATAATGGCGGGAAATCAGGAATTCCATTCCCCGAGTGAAGATGTATCCATAATGTGAGACTTTCTCTCTTGCTATAATAGCCGACGGTTAGATGGCCCTCGAGCTTGCTCTTCCTCTAACCTGTTGGCTATACGCGCTTTAGGGCGCCTGCCATCAATACTAGAAGTAGACACCCTGGGGGATTTTATTCCTTCCTCTTAAAATTCTTAACATCATACTTAAGCCTGTGAATTGTTGTAGTACTCATACCCGTTGATCCGTGAGAAGAAGTCAATTCTTCTCCAACTTATTCCCCTTTTTCTATGGTTTTTACTGTTTTTTAGAAGCCCTTTCTTCTTTCTTTCATCAACATGTCAAGTACCAATACGAATACAACTTATAGGTGCTCTTCCTCTGTAGCCTCCGTGGGGGAAGGCACCTACATGCAAACGGATGGCTCTTTTTCTAGTCAGGCGGCTCCTCAGGAGTCGCCCAGTGCAATACAGGGCGAAGCATGCAATATCGCAAGATGTTCTATCTGCAAAATATATAAAGCAGGCAACAAATTTAAAGGATATTATAACGAAATTCACTTCAATATACATAACAATGGACAAGACATAGATTACAAGATTAACTGTAAAACAAAAAATGTAGTATATTTAATAACATGTAAACATTGCGGTATACAATATGTAGGAGAAACAGGCAGAGCACTTTCAATTAGATTAGCCGAACACAAAAGAAGCATCCAAAAACCAGAAAATTCTGGTTGCAAATGGTTAGCAGCACATTTTAATATAGGACACTGTACAGAATATAACGTTCAAATTATTGAAGCACTTCCCGACTTAAACGATAAAAACGAAGAAAAAAGAATACGAAGAATTAGAGAATCTTACTGGATTAGACTTCTAAAAACTAAATATCCATACGGATTAAATGAATTACTACAAAAGGATAATCCTGATCTACCAGTACTAGTAAACCTTAACGCCGAAAATAATATACGTAATACTAGAAAAAACAAAACAAAAACAAATCGACTCAATAAATCGCAGCCCACTACACACAATAATTACGATAATTGGTATAATCATAATTATACAATAAATAAAAAAGATATATATAAAACTATACTACAATCAAAACACGAAGAAATTACAAAAATAGCCGATATAAATGAAAAACACAAAAACCACCCACTCTACAGTTTTATTAGAGACTTAGTAGAGACTAGAGTCTTTAATAAACAAAAAATTAAAGAAAAATCTTCTAAAAATAAAGAAATTATAATCATCAAATACGACAATAAATATATGGACCTACTCAACATAAATACAATATTTAAACAAAATTCTAACTCTTGGCCGTTTGATAAAGGAAAATTAAGTGCAGCACACCCGAGGATACTATATACTTACAATACGCCAGCTTCAAGTTTAATCTTCAATTATAAAGAAACATTAAGTAACTTAGATGTAGATCAATGGATAGATAATCATAACAAAGGTCTTAACATATGTGACTGTAAAAATTCCAAGTACAAAGATAATGCACATCAACACATTATTACAGGAGACACTACTATTATTAAAGAAGATAATTTTAAAAAATTACTGGATATGGGCCCTAAATACCGACTCCCTAAGAAAATCAATGCAGAAGAAACTGAAGACAATATAGAACACGCTTTAAAAGAATATATAATCAAACTTAATAAAAAATACAAATGGAATATTACTAGCCTCGCAATGTGGGCCTCACGTATTATAGACGCTATTAAAAATAAACGCACCCACATAAATACAACATGTAAAACAAGAATAACCAACAATAACAATAACATCATAAAAATAAATAAAAATGTAATTGCAGAATATCATGAAAAATACGTGTTCACTCCTGTAGACAAAGCTAATCAAAATATCGCTATCATATGCAAACAATTTTACATAGAACAAACGCTTAAGGAACTCGGAGCAATTGGCACCAGCAATAATACTTATACAAAAATAAATGAAAGAACTAGCGACATAATCAAACGAATTAATGAAGGATATACACACGTAAACCTAAACAACAAAGCAAACTTAAATAAACTACCATTTATTTATCTAATACCAAAATTCCATAAAAATCCCATAAAATTCCGTACAATAATAGCTAGCAAAAATTCTATCTTAAAAGAATTATCTATCAAGATACACAAAGCACTTACTTTAATATCAAAATCACGTGCGAGATATAGTAAGTTACTTGAACAAATAACGGGTTGTAAAACTTATTGGGTAATCAATTCGAACAGACCTATAATAAACGATATCAAACAGTTAAATGAAATAAACCAAATGAAAGAAATTAATACATTTGATTTTACTACATTATATACATCTCTAGGCTTTACCACAATTTTAGACTCACTAGATACAATCCTCAAAGAATCTATGAGATCCCACATATCCATTGATAACTACAAGGCCAGATGCGGCAGCATTACAACTAAAGACAGTAAAATAATAAATAAAACACAACTAACAGATATGATAAAACTTCTATTAGAATCCAGTTATTTTACTATAGGTAATAAAATATATAAACAAGTTAAAGGAATACCAATGGGAACTAATGCAGGACCCACGTTAGCCAATCTAGTGCTACATAAATTCGAACACGAATATATAATGAAAAACAGAAATAATAAAACACTATTAGAGGCACTTAAATACTGCCACCGTTACATAGATGATATAACAACTATAAATGATAAAAATTTGTTTGATATAATACGGAATTACATATACCCCTTAGAACTCGAACTGAATCAAGTAAATCAAAACAACAAACAGGCAGATGTTCTAGATTTAAATATAAATATATCAAATAACAAAGCAACAATAGCAATTTATGACAAAAGAGATTTTTACAATTTTAAAGTAATACGCTACCCTGCAAAAACCTCAAATATAAGCAACCATATAATAAATAACACGATTCATAGTCAAATCCAAAGAGTATTCAATATTTGTAATAATATATCGGATCTCGAAGCAGGTCTGATAAAATGTGTTAAGGAATTTAAACTCCGAGACTACACAAACAGAACAATAAAATCAAATTTTATGAAAGCAATGTCCAATAACACAGAAATTATACGGAAAATGAATGTATCAAAAAGAAGCTTATGGATAAAAAGTAATAACTAATAAAAAACAAACAAAACCTAAATACGGGTCCCACCGGATCCTTCTTCATTATGTATGTTCAATACGGATCCCTTTGGATCCTACTATGGGCTTCGAGAGCCCCCTTTTTCTTTTTTTCTTTTTTGTTTCGTTCAATATGAATTCCCTTGGAATTCCTTACTTCATTTATTTAAAATTAAATAATGTTTTTTGTAATTTACTCTTATGTTTCTAATTTTGATGTTTTATTTTATTTTTTATTTTATAAAAATATATTTTTTATCAAAAACTATTAACAAAAATGTGCAATAGCCAACAAAACATTTGAAAAATGATTTACTATTTTTGCACTTGTGTTTTCTCTTAAAATTAATATGATCCCTTCGGATCCATTATGACACCCCTCCTTTCTGGGGTTGTCCGGTATTTAATATCGGCCAAACGGCTGCTTCACTTCACATGATTTAAAATAAACCATTGTATGTATCCTCTATGTATATTAAATTTAATTCCCTCTTAAATTGAGCGAATGCAGGACTGTAGATAGTAGACGGTGCTTCTCCGAGGTATAATGGTCTAGGAAAAATGACCATTATGCTGACCGAACCGGAATTTCATCAATCCGGATCTCCCTGAGGACGGAAACACCTAATTTTTTGATATAATTGAGACTTCGTCAGAATTTATTAATTATATCGAAATTTCTGTGATAACACCTATATATATAGATTCACGAATACACTGTTTATTTACTTCCGCCCATTTGTCACATAAACCGGAAGGATAAATTAAGGCGTAACCTAGGGGATTACGGTCGAAAGGTTGACGTCTTAATTTATCCAATGTAGATTCCTTGTTACGTAATCCCAAATACTCCGTAGTGCATCTTTCTAGTTTTTTCAGGCTGATTTTTTCGTCTAATAATGGCGGGAAATCAGGAATTCCATTCCCCGAGTGAAGATGTATCCATAATGTGAGACTTTCTCTCTTGCTTTTTGTGTTTTAGGATACTAGAATTAAGATTCCTGACTCTATTTTGAATTCAGCTACATAAATTTCAACTACAGAAAGGTATGATGCAGAAATCTGCGGGCTTTTTCAGGAAAGCGTTAAAAGAGGGAAACTCACAGGGCTGCCGCGGTTCCTTTTTTCCTTTTTTTTCCTTTTTTTTCGAGGTCGTCCTTTTTTTTCCTTTTTTCTGCAAAAATTCCTTTTATTTCCTTTTTTTCCAAAATTTTTCTGAAAATGACAAAAATGTGCCTAAAATTTAGTCTTACGATGGTAAATTTCCAAAAAATTTCCGGCTTCGCCGGAATATTGTTTGCTTAATTTTTCAGTTGTATTATAGAATAGCTAAATCTATATATACACATTTTTATGTAATATGACTTTAGCATACCTGCAAGTACGAATTTAGATTTATGGAAATTGTTGGATTTATTTTTTGTTTACGTAGACAAGAGTTGAAAATTAATTTGCTCTCGATTGAACGTGGATATGTTGTAGCAAAGTAGTCCAATTGGCATATATAGAATGCCATGCAATTTTGGCATAGTAGTACAACGCTTATAAACTAGAACAACACTCGTTCAAGGCATCGTTGGACGATTTTTCCAAATATTTCTGGCATAGCACGTACTACAATGCCAAGACTTCATTGGAAAAGTAGTACAGCGCTTGACCAACAAGAAAGATCTTATTCTGACGCTGATCTTGATTGTCTAATGCAATAAATATTAAGGGGTCTAGCTGTCTGTTCGTATATATTGTAACTTAAATTTTTAAGTTTCGCACTTCATTTTTTCATAATTTTGAGCTAAATGTTTGATGAATTTTGAGCATTTTGTTTCGAGAGGCAGATTAATCGCTCAAAATGACGGAAAATGAAACGCAAAGACTCAAATTTTAAACATTTTCTCAATTTCAATTTTTCTTCAAAGACTCAAATTTTAAACATTTTCTCAATTTCAATTTTTTTAAATTCTAAACTACGTAAGGATGCACAAACAGGCAGCAAGAAGCTAAAGATTAATTCTGCACTTTTGTCTCTGTACTGCAAAACTTTTAATAATTGCCAAAAATTTTAACATTTTGCTTAATTTACTGAATTGCCCTTTTTTAATTTGATCGTCCTTAAGTCCTTGTAAGTTTTGAAGGATGGAAAGACAAAACACATAATTAATTTGTTAAAAAGGTTTTAGTTTCTTGCTGCTTGTTATTTGTACGTCTTTGGATTTGGAAAAATTGAAATTTTGAGTTTAAATGTTTAAAATTTGAGTCTATGCGTTTATTTTTTTTTGAAATTTTTAGCGATTAATCTGCCTCTCGAAACAAATCTCAAAATTGATCAAAGACCTAGCTCAACTATTTTAAGCAAGTTAAAACTCAAGGGTCAGAAAAATTTAGGGAAAAATACAAAAAGGGTACAACAAAACCAACAAATTTCGCGCCCTCGGTGCGTATTTTCCATTTCATAATAGTATCTTTATTTATATACTGTAGTCAAGAAGACGAAGCTTGAAACGCGTCCGTATTTACATTTTAGCGTTTTGTAAACATATATAGCGTTTTGCTTATTCTCAAGTTTTTCTTAAAACCGTACGTAAATATTTCAAAACTTGTGTGGCTGTTCAAAATGAAACAATAAACAATTTCAAGATTTAATCACGGGTTTCATTCCAAAAACGAAGATTCTTAATCTTCTGGGTTCTGTTCTTGTCTCCCCCCCCCGCAAGAAAACATCGCCCCGCGGGTAATCATTGATCTGTGAGTATCATAGGTTCGTGCTTGCGTCACCTAGATGGCAATATCACCGTTCGTTAAATGAGAGCAGTTGAAAAGCAGAAAACTGTGTGAAAATGTAGCTTAGTCTATTAATTTATCTGTAAAAATTCCTTTTATTTCCTATTTTTTGTCGGACAAATTCCTTTTTTTCCTTTTTTTCGGGTGCAAAATTCCTTTTTTAATTCCTTTTTTCTGAGAAAGGTCGCGCGGCAGCCCTGAACTCAAGCTTGAGTAGAGTAAGACTATATAGTTAAAACAGTTAATTTTACCCCTACTCTACTCTACTCTTCCCTTTTTTGAAAAGGCACTGCGAAAAATTTGGGTCTCCTGTAGGTATCTAACGCCTCCCCCAAATCAAATTAAGTAATTCCTTGGCCAGCGGTAAGGGATATATTGCCGAGGGCTGTGGGACTATGTCAGCTGTACAGAGGGGTCACTTTTTTGCCGATTTTTCGACCATCTCCGATTTTGCTCATTTTCACATATTTTGTAGTCCCCATGGGTCCGCAAAACAAGACAAGGGCGTTTTGCGAAATATTGCTTCTATCGTTCTGTACAGGCCCTCAAAGGTGACCTCGACATGTGTTAAACATAGGAAAATGAAAAAGTTAGGTTAAAAAGTTTGTGGCAGAAAAATTTTTCGCTGTATAATTTTTCGCTGTCAGAGCTCTGCAACCTTTTCAGAACCATTAAGGACATATTGTAGAGTGCAGCTATCTCCTCTAAAGCGATTCTGTTGAGTATTGGATTTTTGGCGAATTTTTAAAGTCAGAAGTTTGGAAAATCGGCGATTTTTGGACAATGCAAAACAGGACCTACGGTACTCTTTTGCTTGTCCTGAACGATTTGCAAAAGCTACAGAAACTGCCAATAGATAGCTGCACTCTACGCATAAAACCACGTCTAATGAAAGTACTCGCATGTTTCTATCATTTACAGAAAGCTCAAAAAACTTGCCACAAAAACAGCAAATTTTGCTAAAAATGGCCATTTTTCATAATTTTCACACTCTTTTGATAATTTCTCACTCATTATGTGGTAAAAATCACCAAACTTGGCAGATTAATTAATATATTATCTATGTCTGTCACATAATGTGGCCAAAACTAATGCGTCAATTTTGAACATGCTGCTGTGGCGGTACATTTGATCTTTATATGTGAAAAATGTCAATTTTAAAATTTTTCCAAACATAGACAAAATGGGTATCAATCGATAGCTAATGGAACGAGGAGCAACTCGATAGCTAATGGAACGAGGAGCAACTTTTCTCATAGAACCATGGGTCTAAAATGTTGTCTGTGCAAGATAAAACAAGTTAAATTTATACTGGGCAGTCCTGCAAGGTTAGGTCAGTGCATCACTCAAGCATGAATTATGAACGCCTGGATAGCTGGCCTTCAGCCACGTCTGCACTTAAATATTACCTTAGTAAAGGCTTTAGTTTGGTGTATCGGTTAACCCTGTTTTCGGTCGCGTTTGGTCTCCACCTGACCTTGCAGGGCTCATCACCGGAATTTTCAAGTTTTCCGGCTTTGAACCTGAATAACTGTCACAGTTTGATTTCGAACGCTAATATTCTAAGTTATTTTTGAGAACATATGGGGCATATTATGTGTGAAAATGAGCTAAATCCGTGACTATCGATTTTTGACCAAAGTGACCCCCCCCTTAATCTATTAGGAAGGGCTCAGTATCCCACTTCCTATTATAGGCTCTTGTCAGTATTGATTTTTGAAATAAAATAGTTTTAATTAAAGTTGAGTGCTTTTTCGTGAAACCGTGGAAGCATGTAATTTCGTCCCGTAGTTGTAGCATGTAGTTTAGTGACTGCTAATGCTTTGATTTGACTGTTGTATTTGTTGATTGTTGTATTTCAGGATGACCTTAGAGATGAAATGGCAGTGAGGACAGTTTGAAGACACCCGTTATTCTTGAACTGAAAAATACGTTTTAGTTATTTACTTTTGTTATTATGTTACTGTTGTGGTAGTGTTTAATTTTTGTCGAATAAAGATACTGTGTGGATTTGTTTTTGTTTAGGGAGTAGGGCCTCGCTATTATTCAACTTTCGAAAGGTTCAGCTCCATTGGATTTTAGAGTTTGAGGGTAGGCAAGCCCTTGGTAGAAAGGTTGGTAGATCGCCAGAAATAAGCCTGTAGATATGACACCAGAACACAGACTCCTAGTTACTTTCCCACCACAATGGTACCTATTTACATGTCGAATAAAGATGGATAGCTGCGTTGGCTAGAACTTACTGTGTGGGTAGTGGAACTCGAACCCCTGATTGTCGGATCAGTGTCGGGACCGTAGACCACTCGCCATAACATTCTTTCTAACATAAACAAAAACATTTTTGGGAGAATTTAATCTCAAGTTTTTGTTTCTGTTGTTAGGGACACTTCAGTTGGGCCGGGCTGGCTTAGGTATAGCGCTCTATAGCGCATTATATATCTGCTTTTTGTGAAAAATCAGTCTTGGATATTTCACTTTTACGGATCACAAACCAGAAAGGAAACTAAATGGTAATAGCTGCAGCATACTTACCAAGTGCATGGGATATCGATATCGTTGTATCATGTCTCCGGACAGTGTACTACATCCCACTTTCCCTTGTGGAAAGTGGTTATTACATCCCGGTACTGGTAACACAGTACCGGTCATATTTTATCATCTAATCATGGAACATTCCACCAATAAAGGAAAGTAAGTAATTATTATTCTTATTTTCAGATCACCACCAAATAACACTGTGACTCTCATATCGAAACTGGAATGTACATAGCCATATAGAAACGTTGGGATTCGAACCGACAGGCTATGATATGTCTTACAGGATATACTGCCCTCGCATCTTTTCTTGTTTTTTAAAAAAATGGTTAAGGGCATCGATATGGGAAATTCTGGGTAGAATTATTCACATCCCAGATATTCTTGACTATGGGAAGGTATATCGGTACGCGCGTGGAGATCGCAAGGGGAAACGTTAACAGTATCTCAATAGTTACCATGGTAACAGTTACTTATTATACGGGATTCCCAGGTATGGGTTCTGCCATCTTCCCAGTCCACTAGAGAACCCTGGACCAGTAACATAACGCAGGGTTACAGTTAGTTTATATCTAGATGGATTAGCTTTGGTCTAAATTGATGGCTCGCCCCTAAAGCTGGGAAGCTGGGAGCCTGGGAAGCTCCGGGGGTTAAATTCTTTTCCTACTCTTACATATACAGAAAAATGTGGAAAACGTCGTTGTCTAACGTGTAAATATATTGAGGGCAGGGAAAGTGTCAAAGGCAATTTTAGTTGTAAAAAGTTCAGGACGATCACAGGTTCTACTCCTAACACCGGTAATTTTTCTTGCGAAACTTCTAATATAGTTTATCTTATCACCTGTAAACGTTGCAATATCCAGTATGTTGGAGAAACGGGTAGAAAATTGAGAGAAAGATTTGGAGAACACAGGAGATCAATTCACAAGGGCAAAGGAGGATGCAAGTACTTGATGGATCATTTCCATACAGGAATATGTAAGGATCAAATGTCTGTTACGATATTGGAGAAAATCGACACAACCGCTGACAAAGAAGCAGATAATAGAAACAGAATGGATAAAGAAGCAACATGGATATGTAAGCTCAGAACTAAGTATCCCTACGGGTTAAATGATAGATTATGCGGAGAATTGTATGACAAACCCGTATTTAAAAATTTTACGGTAAGGAAAAACCGAACGAGGAAAAGAGGTAAGAGAACTAGTAGAACAATACGCGAAGGAGAGGACAAGGATCCAGCAAAAATCATAACGGACTTCCATGCACGATATACAACGGACACCTTTGGAATCAGGAAAGAATTATACCAACGGATCAAAGGAATGAGTAAAGGTAATGCTACTAATATGCTAATACATTTGTCTGATAGAACTAAACATAAATTAGATGACTTAGCTATGGAAATATGCAAGGATAAACTTTATAAAGAAGAAGCGAAAGACGGTAATAAACCTAAACGTCAAGTGATAAAATTTCACTTCCACAACCCATATTTTAACTTACATAATGTTGGTAGAATATTTAATAAAAATTGGATCAAGGAACAATGGCCATTGGAAGATAAAACAGACGCATCACCGATGGTAATTTATTCCTATGATCAACCTTTTTCTTTAAAATGTTTTAATTACAAGCAAGCGTGTAAAGACGTGATGATAGACAACTCAGGTAATCTGATTAATCAAATGTCATGTAATTGCACTAACTCTAGATTTAGAGATAAAGACCATGGACATGTCATCACGGGGAACTTGGAAATCATCGAAGACGACAAATTACGAGAAGTGATGTCAAGAGGAACTTAGTATAGGCTACCAAGACCTATTAAAAAGAAGAGTGTGGAGAAGAGGTAAAAACGGTGATTGACAAACACAACAAACAACAAACAAAAAGGTTTATTCAGTAAAATAACACTAATTAGTGATAAAACATTACTGAACAGGATTACACAGAGTTGACAACAACAACTGCTAACGTGTATCCAAGGAATCAGTTAGGTAAAATTTGTACTGTCAAATACATATACAAATGCATGCAGAAACCACTAATATACTTTACAAAATGCTTTAAGGTTAACAGTTTTAAGCTTGGACTTGAACGCTTGTAACGATGTTAAATTCACAAGGTCAGACGGCAAACTATTCCACACTTTGACAACCCTACTGCCGAAAAAGAATTTCTTTGCATCCTTGCGAAACTTTGGAACACCCAACATAAAGTTATGACCCCTTAAACCTCTGTTATGCCTGTAGGTAAAATAGTCCGAAAAGTTGATATTATCTAGACCTCTAACAATCCGAAAACATTGAAAAAGGTCAGCTCTAATTCTTCTCAACTCGAGACTGTCTAATCCGAGAATTTTAAGTCTTTCACTGTATGACTTTCCCGCCAGCCCAGGAACTCTTTTCGTGAAACGCTTTTGAACACTTTCAACAGCAATAATATCTTTTTTAAAGTGAGGGTTCCAAATTACAGAATTATATTCTACAATAGGTCTGACATAGGTCGTAAACATTGCACGCAAAAAATCTCTATCCCGCGACCTAAAAGCTTTGAAGATGACATTTGATCTTTGAGCTGCTTTCTTTACAATTCTAGTACAATGCTCTGAGAATTTTAACTTCTCATCCACATACACCCCAAGATCTCTAACCCCCGATACACTGTTAATATGGACTCCATTAACTTCATAATCATATTTAGGGTTCCTGTTTCCTAAGTGAAGAAGAACGCACTTTTCCAGTGCTATTTTAAGTTGATTTTCACTAGCCCAATTAAAAACATTTCTTATATCGTCTAAAAGCACATTGAATTACTGTGATAAAAAGCATACGTCTAGCATACTGTGATAAAAAGCTTATTACGTCTAAAAGCACAATTACTGTGATAAAATTGCAAGAAAAGTCAGAAAAAATGTAAATGTATTCGATGATTGGAAACGTGCTGTTATGTGGGAATGGGAGGAATTTCAACCTAAATTCTCTGAAAAAGTAAATTTTATTTCTTTTGAAGAACTAAAACATCCACTCGAAAAATTAAAACAAGAATATGTAATTAATGTTGTTGACAAAGCTGCACAAAATTATTCAATAATGTGCAAAAAATTTATATTGAAAAACTTATAGAGGAAGCAAAATCTTTACAAAATGGGGTGCATACGTACGAAATGACTAATAAATCACTAACTGAATGTGTAACTAAACTAGTTAATGATACTAACAAAGTAGGAATCCCAGTAAAGGATGGAGAAAAGGATCTACCTATCATCCAGTCCAGATGATTCCAAAATTCCATAAAAACCCTGTAGGTTTCAGGTACATAATATCTAGTAAAAACTGTTGCACTAAACCTGTTTCACAAACTTTATGTGGTATTCTGAAGAAAATTCAACAAAGGATGAAAGCATACTGCAACGCCATCGAAAGGAATAAAGGTAACACTAAGTTGTACTGGATAATTGATAATAGTATGGCTATCGTCAAAGAGTTGGACAAGCTGTCTGCGGAACATAAAGGTACATCAATTAATACTTATGATTTTGGACAACTTTATACATCCCTCCCACATAATGAAATTATTAATGGTATAAATGTAATAATCAATTTGGTTTTCAGGAATAACTCATACCACATAATGGCGAACAGGTATAAGGCATATTGGTGCAGTGCTAACAACCCATCGGCAAAGGATAAAAATTTTGTATTTCAAATACTAAAGTGGGTAATTGAAAATTCATATTTTAAACTCGGAAATAAGGTTTTTATTCAAAAAGTAGGAATACCAATGGGTACAAATGCAGCACCATATATAGCCAACTTGCTACTCACAGCGTATGAGTATATCTTTATTAAGGAACAGCTTAGTAAAGGCAAGAGTTTATAATAGGAAGAGTACGACACCGTACCCTTCCTAGTGCTTTTCAGCTTCTAGATGCTCGGCACATTAAGGCCGAAATCTCGGGGGGTCACGGTTAACACTGTTAACCATGTGTTTATATGCGTTTGAACTAAAATGAATTTGATTGGCTAATCCGCTACCTTATGTCAAAATTACGTGTATAAGGTGACCCCCCCGAGATCTCGGGGGGGGGCTCAGCTTAACGTTGTTAAGCGTGTGTTTATATGCGTTTGAACTGAAATGCATTTGATTGGCTGCTTAGCTGCTGCTATTGAAATGCAATGGTGAGGGCTACGATAGCTAAGTAACCAATCAAATGCATTTCAGTTCAAACGCATATAAACACACGCTTAAGGGGGGGGGTCGCTTTTTGGCCGATTTTCGACCATCTCCGATTTTGCTCATTTTCACATATTTTGTAGTCCTAATGGGTCCCTAAAACAAGACAGGTGCGTTTTGCGTAATATTGCTTCAATCGGTCTGTAGGGGCCTTCAAAGGTTACCTTGAAGGTAATGATAAGGATATGTGTTAAACATAGGAAAATAAAAAAGTTAGGTTAAAAAGTTTGTGGCAGAAAAATTTTTCGCTGTATGCAAGATACAGCGCTGCAACCTTGTTGTACATGTTAAGGACATATTAGAGAGTGCAAATAACTCTTTTGGAACAATTCTGTTGAGTGTCGGATTTTTGGCGATTTTTCAAAGTCAAAATTTCGGAAAATTGGTGCTTTTTGTACCACGAAAAACAAGACCAGCAAAACATATTCGCCTCTCCTGCGCGATTGGCAAAAGCTACAGAAATCGCTTATAGATAGTTGCACTCTACGCATACACAGAATTCTTATGACAGTAGTTGCAAATTTCTACCGTCTGTAGTGCTCTCAAAAAACTTGCCACAAAATGGGCTAATTTTGCCAAAAATCATCATTTTGCACAATTTTCACGTTTTTGTAATAATTTCTCACTCATTACCCACTCGAAAGTCACCAAAATTGGCATATAAAACTCTCAATGCCTGCCTGACATTAAGGTTAAAGCAAATGCTTAAAGGTAGAACTTTTCTGTCGTGTCGGCTCCTTTGATCTCTTCTAGGTCACAAAAAGTCAATTTTTGAAATTTTCAAAATATAGACAAATTGGGTATCATTCGATAGCTACCGATGAGCTGAACAACTTTTCTAATAGAACTATGTGTCTGAAATGTAGTATCTGAAAGTTAGAGTAAGTTAAAGTTTGAGGACACAGTTAGCTGAAAAAGGCTCAGTTCACAATTGATGAATGTATTGTGAACGACTGGATGGATATTCTAGAGTCGTTTTAGCATTAAAATATTAGCCAACCCACACGAATTAAATTGCCATATTAGTTGACCAAAATTTCGGTACCGTTCTGTCTCAACATGACTTTGTACTAGGGCAAATCGCAGTGATTTTCAAGTTTTCCAACTTTATAGCTGAATATCTCTGTCACTGTTTAGTTTTGAATGCTAATGTTTTGTCTTGTTTTTGAGAACATATGTACCTATGTTGTGAATGAAAATGAGCGAAATCCGTGACTATCGATTTTGACCCAAAGCGACCCCCCCCCCCTTAACAACGTTAAGCTGAGCCCCCCCGAGATCTCGGGGGGGTCACCTTATACACGTAATTTTGACATAAGGTAGCGGATTAGCCAATCAGATTCATTTTAGTTCAAACGCATATAAACAGATGGTTAACAGTGTTAACCGTGACCCCCCCCCGAGATTTCGACCTTAATGTGCCGAGCATCTAGATGCTGAAAAGCACTAGGAAGGGTACGGTGTCGTACTCTTCCTATTATAAACTCTTGGTAAAGGTAATGTAGACATCTGTAAATGCTTAAGTAAGGTGTACAGATATATTGATGATATCACGGTAGTGAATGATAAAGGCTGGTTTGACATATTAATGAAATTTATCTATCCGCTTTGCTTAACATTAAAGAAAGTTAACACTTCTGACAAAGAAGCTGATGTTTTAGATATCCATATAAAAATAAAAGCAAACAAAACATTTTACTATAAAGTATATGATAAACGTGACGACTTTAACTTTAATGTTATAGCATTGCCGGATCTTAGAGGTAACATGAGTAATAGATGTGGATACTTCGTTTTGTAAAATGAGTTAAAACGATACTTGAAGTTAACTACGGAATTTGATGATTTAAAATTTAGAATTAGGAAACTGGTTAATTGTTTATTAAACAGAGGGTACTCTAAGAGGAATATGTTGACTGTGCTAGATAGATTCGGGAAAACGGATGACTTTAAATGTAAATTCAATTTCAGCTGGAAGAACAACCTGCGCAAAGACCTATTCGGATAGGTTCAGCATGGAACTCAGTCCGCCGCCGTACCCCTTGCAGTTCCGGAACTGTGAGCGGCTGTCGTGGAAAGGGACGCAAGGGGCAGTGGATATGGTTTAACTCCATAATTAACAATATCGTCGAGCACCCTTCTCCCGGACTGAGGGGCACTCAGTTATATGTACCGTTACAGAAATAGTCACCTATGCATTTTAAGATTATCCTTATGCATAAGATGAAGTGCCTCCAGATGTTTATGGTCGTGGACTTAGATCCACTAATTAATAACGGAATTGTATAATAGAATGCCAAACTTTTGGGACATGTAAAGTTAACTGTAACTCATTATCTTATTGCATTGTTTATGTAAATAAGTATGATTTTCACTGCAAAATGGATTGGCTTATTTGTTTTTCTACTATTCAGATTAGTTGGACCTGGTGGTCCTAGTGGAGGTAATTACTTAAGCTGCATTGGCTAGAACTTACTGTGTAGGTAGTGGAACTCGAACCCCTGATTGTCGGATCAGTGTCGGGACCGTAGACCACTCGGCATAACATTCTTTCTAAAATAAACAGAAAAACATTTTTGGGAGAATTTAATCTCAAGTTTTTGGTTCTGTTGTTAGGGACACTTCAGTTGGGGCGGGCTAGCCCAACTGAACTGTCCAAATTGGCCAAACTGCGGGACATTTCACCATGTGGTGGATTAGATCCCACAAGAATAATTTTAAAATACTTTTTTAAAAAATTATTGGAAAAGGTTATCCGCCACTCACAAAAATTTTTTAATCATAAGATAATTTACAAGCAGACAGCATTTGGGGATGTGGTGAGCTCCCTGGTTTCCCAATTTCCCATTGCTAACAAATGTTACGTGGCCACAAATTTCAGCAAAATTTGAGCTTGGCCACAGATTTCAGCAAAATTTGAGCTTGGCCACAGATTTCAGCAAAATTTGAGCTTGGCCAAGCTTGGAAACAGAGTTAGAAAAAGACTGAAAATTTCTCAGGTATGACACTTCACTTGGGCCACAAGAAAAGCCATACAAAACTAGTTTTGTACAAAATGACCCATACAAAACTAGTTTTGTATGATTTCAGGTTTTGTACGTAACATATACAATGAGAAACAAAAATTTGCAGTTCTAGAACTTTATGTAGAAAATTATGCCACGTTGACTATGGTCATTTTAAAGCTTATTTTTTAGTTTTTTAGTTTAGTTTATTCACCAACCAATGAACAAAGTTAGTACAAAACAAAAAGCAAATACAAGGTCAAGTCTAAAGGCCATAACATATAGAGATAGACGTCAAAAACAGATAGTGTAGAATAGGCTGGCAGGAACAGGGTGGGCCGTTTATCCGACTACTTATCCCCGTCCCCTTAAAAATTGACTTAACCATACATTCTTCAGGTTCCTTTTAAATTCACACAGCGAGGAGGCACAAACTGTATCAGGATCAAGATAATTCCAAATTGGAAAAATTCTATCACAGAAAAAATTTTTCCTGATTTCAAGACGAGCACGCTGAACATACAATTTAAACCGATGACCTCGAATAGCGTTATAGTAGTTAAATTGGAAAAAATCCGAAAATTTTAGCTCCACTAAATTATTAACTATTTTGTACACCATAATCAAGTCTTTAATGATTCTTCGCTCTTCTAGAGATTGTAAATGTAACTTTTTGAGTCTTTGCAAGTATGTTAAATTCTTTAAGCCTGGCAGACGTTTAGTAAAGCGACGTTGTACACATTCAATATAATCTATATCTTGTAGATGATACGGCGACCATACTTCAGAACCATATTCCAGCTTAGGACGAATATAAACAAGATACATTTTTAGCAAAAAGTCAATATCACGAGTCAGAAATACATGAAAAAGTAAACCTATTTTTTGCGAAGCAGTTGCTGTTATATGCATTAAATGGGAAGTAGATCTCAAATTATTTGATACAGTAACACCAAGATCGTTGAAGTCTTGCACTTTCTCCAACTCATGCAGGCCAAGTAATATGGCAATTGAGGGTTTGCAAAACCGAGATGCATCACAAAACACTTGTTTGAGGCTAACTTTAGCTGTCTGTCCGACCGAAGTCCACTTTAATACCCTATCAAGATCTTCTTGAATCTGGTCACGGCTTAAAGTGGGGTCAGAGAAAGAAAGAAAAAGCTTTGCATCATCGGCGTAAAGTCTTATATTAAGATGCTTCAGTACAGAATGAATATCGTTAATGTAGGCTAAATACAACAAAGGCCCCAGGATACTACCTTGAGGAACTCCAGAAGAAACAGGTTTTACTCTAGATTTAGTGGCGTTAATTTCTACAAACTGAGTTCTGCCAGACAGATAGGCAGCAAACCAGGCTAAAAGCTTACCCTGTATTCCTAATGATCTAAGACATTGTATGAGCTTTGTATGGGGTACGGTATCAAAGGCTATTGCAATATCAAGAAAGATCACGTCTATATTTAAGCCAGCGTCCAAAGACTTAGTCCAGATGTTATGAGTCTCTAAAAGTTGCATAACAGTTGATCTACCTTTTCGAAAACCAAATTGAAGCGGAGTAATTTTTTTATATAGTTCCCAAAAATCGGATGTGCCTTCAGCAACAACCCCTTCCATTGCTTTTCCACATGAACATAATAAACTAATTGGTCTGTAATTTTCAAAAATGTATTTTGGACCCTTTTTTCGCAATTTTCCACTCCTTAGGAATTTCACCAGAATTTAGAGACTTACTGAAAATTTGCAACAACGGGGATGCAAAACAATCGGCAAGTTTGTTCAATAAGAGTTGAGGGATTCCGTCGGGACCAAAACTAGATTTTAGAGGCATAGACATCAAATGCATTTTCACTAATTCAGGAGTAATAGCTATGTCAAACTTGAAAGAAGTAGGAACAGGTAAATTTTCTATTTTAAGATTATCATCTTTAATAAAAACAGATTTCTACAACTTTGCTTTTAAGACATAAGTTTCGCTCTTTTATGGTTTTTGAGCACTAAATTTTTGAACAATTGGTTGTTTTGGATGCGATCTTCCTGAACATTGATTTTGTCGAACAGGTACCAGTGTAGACCGCAAACATTGGTAGGTTTATACTCAAAGGGCTTCGAACTGTGCACAAATAGGGCAAATTTGAGCCCTGTACATTATAGTACGACTAAAAAATGTGTGTACAAACTTTGACCGTTTATAGCTAATTGGCCAATGGAGCAAACCCCAACAATGTATATATTTTTATAATCGTCTGGAACTCGAGATTTTGAAACTCCGGGAAAATCCGGAATTCCGGGGTTTGATTTAAGGAAAATTTAAATTTCTTAGTTTTTCGCCGAATTTTTAACGCTATCGAAATTTCGTTACCACGATCGAATAGAGCTGGTCCAACTGCATATTTTTGCTCTGAGAAGCTTTTCACGAAAATGCACCCAATTTACGGAATTTCGGGTTTTCAAAATTCCCGTATTTTAAAACTTTTTGAATACCGACAAGATGGATATCATTCGAAAGCTCTTAACGAGCTGAACAACTTCTATAATAAAACGAACTCATGAAAATGTACTCAAACCCCAGAATTCTCTAAAACCGTAATTTCCGGATTTTAAACATTTTCTCCAATACCCCATTGGTATCATTTGAAAGCTCTTGATGAGCTGAACAACTTTTGTAATAGAAACAATACCAGAAAATGCACAGAATTCCCTGAATTCACGAAAACCGGGTTTAACACTAGCTTTCTTGTTTTTCCTGAGTTCAGGGAATTTGGTGCATTTTCAGATATTAGTGAACTCTGAAAGAGAATTTGCACACTGTATCTTTGGACAATTTGCTCGGGGCGGTTTTTCTCTTCAGTCAATCATTCAGCCAAGAGCAATGCTTTTTCAAAGTTGAATAAATGTGAAATTTGCAGAAAAGATTTCTGCATACCGGAAGGATATTTTGATAAAACGGAAAAGCCGTCCATGGCAAATTATTTCAGAAACACGTTGGATATTACCGTTTTCTTTTACATTATTACACAAAAATTGTTCATAAAATATTTTGGTCAAAAATTGCTACTATATTAGGTAAGTTTGCAACCAATTCTATCTAGGTATTCGTTTCAATGACACCTACCGAAGCAGAAAATATAGAGCTTCAAATTAATGGTTCAATTCGTAAGTATCAATATTGAGCAAGTTAAAGCTTTCCAAAGTGGACTGAATGTAAGGGAAGCGCGACCGGTCTAGATATTTTTAGAAAAATCCTTTGCACCTGGACCCCGTAAAACTGGCCCCTCGTGCTTTATTTTAACTCAGAGGCTCCGGTTTTGGAAGCTCAAATAAATACCGACGCTGCCTTTTTTAAAGCCCGCACTTCACTGTAGAGCTTGTGATTTAATATCCTAATTCTTAAGCTAATCGAAGTAGTCAGTGCTTTTTACTCAGTCTAATATAGACAAATTCACATCAGTGTACATCGAAATACATAATACTTATTTAATTACTCACTTACATAAAACTGAGGAAACGCCTGCAATTAGCCTGCATTCTCCATCCATGCATGCAGCCAACATACGTAGAGCAAGCTGCAAAGGTAGCAAAATGTCTGTGCAAGCAATTTAACACTGCCGTATAAACAAGGTAAGGGACCCCTCGACAGTTTTAGTTGGGAAAATTTAATTCAAAACATTGGGTTGTTGTTTTCAGACATAAAAATCAGTTCACCCCAGTCGCCAAAACAGGCTCACCGGGCCGGCAAGACCCTGGCCCGATTCCACGACCCCAGCACAACTCAGTTCCAGCTAGATCAGGCAAGGCAAGTCAATTGTTGTGGTCCAGGAGACCCCGTCAACATAGAAAAATGTGTGCTAAGTTAATACAAAACTGACAAAAGTTACAAAAATTTGCATTATTGAATGCAATTAGATTATTATTATTTGTTTACAGTCAAAACAGCAAAAATCATAATGTACGCATTCAATAAAATTAGAAACCGGGAATACAGTCGTCGCTTTTTTGGGCATTCCTAATCGCACTCAATTATTTTGTGTAGATTTCACAGTCTTACTTAGGTTGCTACTTTTAAGCTCAGTGGTTTCTCCCACTTTCGCCAGCTTTAGGCCAAACTTGCTCAGAAATGTTCCACGAAATCTGCTGTGAAACACAATATACAAGTAGAAATTACTAGAGTGATTAAAAATGTACAAGCTTTGGGCAATTAGCCGCATTTGCATTTGGAAATGCTCGCTTTCACCGGCAGCATAAATTTCAGGATATCTCATTGTTTGAAAAAACCAAGCCATGTCGTACCTAACCAAACGTCTTTTCATTGCGAAAATTTCTAAATACTTGTATATGAAATTAAAAAATACAAAGAGTAGCCACGGACCACTGATAGAGAGCAACAAAACCGACATGCTGATGAGTTTACGTTGCTTATCTTCATTGTCTAAATTTGAACGTTTTACCATCCTTTTCGCCTTAATCATGCCAGCAACCACAAATATGTTTGTTAGTAAAAGTGCCACACCACAAAAGACAAAAAGAACAACGTTTGACATTAGTAGGAAATTTGAAAACGCTGAATACATAAATTCAGTAGGTATTAATCTGTACTCCTGAATTTCTTCATTGAAGAAATAGGTCCTATCAAACAAAATAGAAGGCATTCGCATAAAAATTGCCAAACATGCGCTGAAAAATAAGAAAACAAAGAAAACCCATCTCCTGTCAACTTTTGGATACACTGTAGGTGCCCACAAAGCTATCACCCTTTGAACAGAAATTACTAACACTAAAATGGTACTGATAGTAGTAAACATTTGAGATATATGCCAACGCATCAGGTAGATCCAGTTATAAAAATATGTCACATATCTCAATTCCAGAACATGATGGTGGACCCCAGTTAGCAGCATAGGCATCATTCCAAGTGTGTCACAGACTATGACTGAGGCGTGGTACAGTGAACTGACGCTGTCCCGGAATTCGGGGTCATAAAGTATCCATAATGTCAGAGGACAACCAATAAGTGCCAGAACTGGGAAACCTACTCCAAGCTGCATGTCCACAACTTTGTAAAAACTGCTGAATTCATATTTCATTAAGTCGCACCAGCGGATACTTAAGTCCACTACTTCACATCCAGTAAAATTGTCCCTTGTGGCCATTGGGAGCTGGTTATGTAGATAGTCCTCAACGTATAGGTATGATCCATATTGCAAAAGAACTAGTTCACAGTCTGCCAAATCTGTACGCACTTCCGGTGGCAACAATATCTCAGCCCTGCAAACATAAAAGCTAATTTACAAATGAAAACAAATTAAATCCCCCAAATTTTAACTCTGATGTAGCAGTGATGTCTGGTTTGGGTGTAGCGATTCATGTACTCACACACTTTGCTGATGTTTTTTATTGATACATTTTAAAGCTATTTTTGTTTGAACAATCTGGAAACATTGGTCAGGTCTTGAGGATTTGGAAAATAGCTGATTTTACAATCAGTCGTGAATAAAGTGAATGTGATTACAACAACGCGTTCGTTTCGTCAGACTTCAGTTTATTTGGTAGTTTATCACCAATTCTACCATTGTATGTTGTCGCTGCCTGATTCAAATGGTTCCATTTCATCCAGTTGCTCGAAATATTCCATGTATTCGCAGTCAGCACAGTTTCCATTTTTCAGAATACACAGGATGATTAGTTGCACAAACATTCTCATCATTCAATATAAGTCACCACCTGTTGAAAAAAAAATCAAAAGTTAGGGCTGGGGGGGGAAAGCGCAAAAGATCCAAAAATTCTCCAGAATAAGTTGAAATAGGGCGCAAGAGTGCTTGCTGTATTTTTTATGAAAGGAAGTTCTGCAGCAGTTTTGATTCTTGAGTGTCCAAAAAATCTTCACGTATCAATAGTTACACCTATTTTTGCTCCAAAAGGCTTGAAAAATGTTGATGAAATACAGTTATCCTGAGATGAAAATTTCTTGAGAATTTTTCAATAGAATTTGAACGAGAACAGTTGCCATTGTCACACGATTACTCACGAATACTCTTAATATGTTATCACATCTATGCTTCCTATGTTATCGCTTCAGCATTGCCAAAAACTAAGAGGAAAAATTCAATCACTACCATTTATAAATTCCTAAATTGTTAAAATAATTCTTTTTGCTACAGTATACAGTTTCCAATTTTAACACAATGGTGATGTAATGTACAGAAGCTATTTGCATCAGCCCTTTTTCTCACGTTAGCGTTGGCAACATACAAAAAAGTCTAATCACTACAATTTATATTCAATTCAATGTATAATGCTGTATAATGTAAAGCTCTATCCTTCAAATCAACATCATTCTATTAGCTACATTTTTACAGTATCCGAAATTAAATCATTAAGGACGTGAGGTTATCTAAGCTACTTTCATCAAGAGTTGACAGTCACAAGAGTATGACACTAAGCATTCTCTCTGTTTCAGAGACAAACCTATGCTCTGCACTCTGTCGGCTGAAAGTTGAAACCCTGCAAATTGGACCCCTCCTATTAAACAAATTAAAACACAAGAATGCGCGGTTAAGCCACAACATGAACAAACACATTTTGGACCGACTTAGGGCCTTTTCAACGAAAGGTAGGGTAGGGTAGAGTTCAGTAGAGTAGAGTAGAGTTAAAATGCTTTGCTTTGTAAATTTGTTCTACCCCAATTTCTGGTGTTTTCATTGTTTTGTTATTTGCAGGTCTTGTTTTACTTGCATATAGGCCTTTATTTGTTTTACTATTTTCTTGTGTACGATATGTGTGTAACTTGTTCAATAAAAGATTATTCTATGCTCAATAAATGAGTGCTGATTTGTGATCGGTGTGCGATGCCTAGGATTAGAAAATGACAGAAAACGAGGGTGCAGAGTGAGTAAGAAAATTTAAGAAGTTTATACCAAGAGTATGACAGCTGGCACGCTCTTGTATTATCAGTTTGGCACATTCTCTGCACGCTAATGGTTGACCCCCACAAATTGGGCCAGTTGAAAGTTCGGTACACTCACTCGCTCTATACTTGTGTGCTAAAGATTTAAAAGACAAGCACTACGTGAGTTTTGTATCTGCTTCAAGCTTTAGAGCACACGCCTAAGCGCACAATTTTTTCGAAGTGAAGGCTCTCAATTTGTGGAGGAGGGGTCGGCCGTTAGCGTGCACAGGATGTGGCACGGTCATAGTGCATAGAGTATATATGCTTGCTGTCATACCCTCATGTAAACTGCGTAGAAAAGTTGAAATCAATCCATGATTTTACTTTCTTAAAAAACAATACTGCAAATTTCACTAAACTTCCAGAATAAGGCAAACTCGAGTAATATTCGAAATATGACAAATGGTAGACAATTATTAAAATATCGAACAAAGAACACAGCGCTATTGTCCAAAAGAACTCACCCAGAACTTTACCCACCAACTTTGAAGAAGAAACCCAAAATAATTTTAATCACGCTACATCTATACACTGCGGAAAGCCAAGTTGACAGTTCCTTTTATATTCGTGAAGCCACCAACGTAGCTACTCCGAAAAGAAATCAGCTTTATCGTTCCAGTTATCATTTGGAATAAACTCAAAATCGTTTATCATTCAATAATTTACAAAATAAGTGCGCTGTTGTCCTTTAATTATTGCTTTTACATTTCTGGGTCTAGCCGCTTTCTCAGTTTATTTTCAATGTAAGTACCTATTTAGAAAATACAGGAACTTCACTGCTGGTGTGTGACGTAGAGTAGGAAAACAATTTCAAATTAAAAAATCAACGCCAAACGCACTTTTGGTGTTTACATCAAATAACCGTTTACTTCAGTCATCAAATTAATTTCACCATGAGATGGTTAACATCGGTAAGTACAAGAAATTTCCTGGGGGTCGCAGCACATCACGGCTCATAATTCAAGAAAATTTTAAAACAATTAGATTGTTTTCAAATGAAACCATGTATTAGACTTGACATGCTGTGCTTGCTGCTGCTCTTCCACAACTAAAGGGTTGAACAGGAGTTACAGACGGTAGCGACCGGACTGCGAAAAGGGAAATGAAAAGTGAAACAGGAAAAGTGAGAAGGAGTGTGGATGTCGGATCAATTTTCATCGCATCGCATCTGTGCAAACCGTGTAGATTGGCCTTTAATCATTTGTGGGCTTCCTGGCTATTTTAGGGATACAGGGTTCCTAGCTTTGACTATGAAATCCTGTCTTTTGACTGAGCAAAATTCTCAACCAAATAGAACAAAGTTTTTATTTGTATTGCAGGCTGCAGCAGCAAACAGCATGAAAAGCGCAAATTTTTAATTTGCTTATACACAAACTTCCAACTGTAGTTTAACTTTACTTAACTTAAGTTCCGCAAACAGCACACGCGAGCATTGTCGTTAACTTGCTAACTTGTTTAAATTCGTAAAAGTTTCCAACTATTGCCGGAAGAACTTGGTTAACGTAGGATCTAGCCGCTTTCGTAATTTATTGTCAATTCAGTACCTATTTTGAAAATACTCAAGAACTTAGCTGTTGTTGTGTGACGTAGAGTGGGAAAACAATTTCGATTTAAAAATCAACGCCAAATGCATTTTTGGTCTCTACATCAAATAAACGTTTACTTCAGTCATAGATTAATTTCACCATGAGCTGGTTAACATCGGTAAGCACAAGAAATTTCCTGGGGGTCGCAGCACATCACGGCTCATAATTCAAGAAAATTTTAAAACAATTAGATTGTTTTCAAATGAAACCATGTATTAGACTTGACATGCTGTGCTTGCTGCTGCTCTTCCACAAGTAAAGGGTTGAACAGGAGTTGCAGACGGTAGCGACCGGACTGCGAAAAGGGAAATGAAAAGTGAAACAGGAACAGTGAGAAGGAGTGTGGATGTCGGATCAATTTTCATCTATCTAAAATTAAGAAATCTAAAACAAAGTAGGAGTAGAGCAACTTATTGACATTTCAAAAGTTTTATTTCGACTGGTATATTTTCGTCTAGTCTTGCACTTTTATTTTCTTGCCTTCTAAATTTGTTTTATCCCAATTTCCAGATAATTTTTGTCTTTTGTCATTCACAGGTCTTTTTGTCAGCTTGTAGATTGGCCTTTTCCCGCTGTGCAAACCGTGTAGATTGGCCTTTAATCGTTTGTGGGCTTCCTTGCTATTTTAGGGATACAGGGTTCCTAGCTTTGATTATGAAATCCTGTCTTTTGACTGAGCAAAATTCTCAACCAAATAGAACAAAGTTTTTATTTGTATTGCAGGCTGCAGCAGCAAACAGCATGAAAAGCGCAAATTTTTAATTTGCTTATACACAAACTTCCAACTGTAGTTTAACTTTACTTAACTTAAGTTCCGCAAACAGCACACGAGAGCACTGCCGTTAACTTGCTAACTTGTTTAAATTCGTAAAAGTTTCCAGCTATCGCCGGAAGAACTTGGTTAACGTAGGATCTAGCCGCTTTCTTAATTTATTGTCAATTCAGTACCTATTTTGAAAATATTCAAGAACTTAGCTGTTGTTGTGTGACGTAGAGTAGGAAAACAATTTCGATTTAAAAATCAACGCCAAATGCATTTTTGGTCTCTACATCAAATAAAGGTTTACTTCAGTCATCAAATTAATTTCACCATGAGCTGGTTAACATCGGTAAGTACAAGAAATTTCCTGGGGGTCGCAGCACATCACGGCTCATAATTCAAGATAATTTTAAAACAATTAGATTGTTTTCAAATGAAACCATGTATTAGACTTGACATGCTGTGCTTGCTGCTGCTCTTCCACAAGTAAAGGGTTGAACAGGAGTTGCAGACGGTAGCGACCGGACTGCGAAAAGGGAAATGAAAAGTGAAACAGGAAAAGTGAGAAGGAGTGTGGATGTTGGATCAATTTTCATCTATCTAAAATTAAGAAATCTAAAGCAAAGTAAGGAGTAGAGCAACTTATTGACATTTCAAAAGTTTTATTTCGACTGGTTTGTTTTCGTCTAGTCTTACACTTTTATTTTCTTGCCTTCTAAATTTGTTTTATTCCAATTTCCAGATAATTTTGATCTTTTGTCATTCTGTCTTTTGTCTTTTTGTCTGCTTGTAGATTGGCCTTTTCCCGCTGTGCAAACAGTGTAGATTGGCCATTAATCGTTTGTGTGCTTCCTGGCTATTTTAGGGATACAGGGTTCCTAGCTTTGATTATGAAATCCTGTCTTTTGACTGAGCAAAAGTCTCAACCAAATAGAACAAAGTTTTTATTTGTATTGCAGGCTGCAGCAGCAAACAGCATGAAAAGCGCAAATTTTTAATTTCCTTATACACAAACTTCCAACTGTAGTTTAACTTTACTTAACTTAAGTTCCGCAAACAGCACACGCGAGCATTGCCGTTAACTTGCTAACTTGTTTAAATTCGTAAAAGTTTCCAGCTATTGCCGGAAGAACTTGGTTAACGTAGGATCTCGCCGCTTTCTTAATTTATTGTCAATTCAGTACCTATTTTGAAAAATTCAAGAACTTAGCTGTTGTTGTGTGATGTAGAGTAGGAAAACAATTTCGATTTAAAAATCAACGCCAAATGCATTTTTGGTGTCTACATCAAATAAACGTTTATTTCACTTATCAAGTTCGTTTCACCATGAGCTGATTAACATCGGTTAGTACTGGAAATCTCCTGGGGTCGCAGCACCTTGGGGCTCATAATTCAAGAAAATTTTAAAACAATTAGGTAGATTGTTTTTAAATGACACAATGTATTAGAGTTGACTGTGCAATTTGCAATGTCCGTCCGCGTGCAATTTTCTGTGAATTTCGGTTTTTTTTAACTTTTTTCAAGTTTCTTGAAAATGGAGATGCATACGTCACGATAAGCATGAAGTATGAGTTCGCTTAAGGCTCATGGGGTTCCCCAAATCTTCGAGAAAAGCCTGCTAACCCAAGCCCATCAAATGAACCCATAAGACGAAAACACCAATTAATCGCAGCAACCCAAGCAAACAGAACTATGCGATTAAGTGGACATAATAGACACTTTCCACTACACTTCCAAACTGTACAGAATTCCAACAGAAATGGTTAGTTTGTCGAGGCTAAGAAAAACAAGGACAGTAATAGTTAATCAGAATTCAGAAACAGTTAGGATTAAGCATTAAAATTAATTAACAGCACATAGGTTATAGAGTCAAGCAAGAGTTTGAATCAACATTTTAAAACAAGTTCAGACACAAAACTCAGTATATTCAGACAAAATTTTCGGTCTCTCAAACTCATTCCTAGCACAAGGTTAAATTTCTCAAAGTCTTCCTATTACATTTATCGTTTGTGTGCTTCTGGGTACAGTGTTTTTAGCTTTGATTATGAAATCTTTTCCTTTGACTGAGCAAAACTCTCAACCAAATAGAACAAGCTTTTTGTTTTTGCCGTATCAAACACCATGAAAAGCGCGAATCTTTAAATTTCCTTATACACAAATTCTCAACAGTAGTTTAATACTTTACTTAACTTCCGCAAACAGCACACAGGAAAATTTCCATTAACTGGTTAACTTGTTTTAATTCGTAAACAGTTTCCGGCTACTGCTGGTAAAACTTGGTTAACTTAAGATATAACCAGTAACCACTTTCTTAATTTATTTATTACAATGAAGTATACTGAAAATATTCAGGAACTTCGCTGTTATTGTGTGACGTAAGACGTAGGAAAACAATTTCGAGTTTAAAAATGGGTTCTTAACGGATCTTAATTTCCGCCGTGAACTGATTAACATCGGTTAGTACAAGAAATTTCCTGAGGGTCGAGCCTGATAATGCAAGAAAACTTGTAAACAATTCATTTATTTTCAAATAAAACAATGTATTAGAGTTGACATGCCAGGACAATATAAATAGTCAAAAATTGAAGTAAAAGTTAGTGCTTGATAACAACTTTGTTCTGATTCAGCCTGATAGAGGTGAGTATTCCACTTCTAGGTTAGGGTCCGTGGTCGATAGCATAGCTTAGCAAAGGATGAGCTAGCATGTCCTGTGTGTATGCAGTTGACATATCGCAGGCACAAGCCACACATGCGGAATGCCAAGAGTACATAATAACTAAGAGGATCACAAGCGTCAAGCTCTTAGTTAGTAGGCTTGCGACGTGATCTGCACGATAACGGATGATCTTCCCCACAAATTAGGCCCATCACTTCAAAGAAATTTGCACGCTATGCTTCTGCGCTGAAACTCGCAACAGACACACTTTAGACTAACTGAGTAGTTGTGGTTTTGAGCTTTAGAACGCAGGCATAGCTTTCTTTGAAGTGATGGATCTAATTCGGGGAGGGAGTCAACCGTTATCGTGCAGATCATGTCGCAAGCTTACTAAACTAAGAACATAACGCTTGTCATATTCTTAGGTGTTAGGTATGTACTTTTGGCAATGCCACATTGGGCCTTTTCTTGTGTAGGCCTAAATTCGAAACCCCCAATGTGCAGTAAAATTTTGGACTCCCGCGCAGAGCGAATGCTCTGCACAGAAGATTCGAAACAATAAAATCCACTCCGTGTGGAGTCAGCACTGTTGGCACCCTCGCGCAGAGTAGGGCGTCCCTGACCGACGGCCAGCATTGTGGGGACGCAGAGCAACAATTTAGTAAAAACGTCGAACGCTCTTAAAAAGACTGCTGTAGAAATTACAGGAATTCTTGTAGTCTGTACAAGAGTGCTCCTGTGCGGTCAGTCACTAGCGGAGCTTCCTGTATTTTTCTCAAAAGTGACTTTTGTATTTTTACCGGTCTTTCTAATAGTACCTAAAAATTACAGGAGTTTCCTGTACAAAATACTAAAGAATCCAGTAGTTTTGTTAGACTTTTTCGACAAATCCGGATAGCGGATACTAAATCAGCGGAAGGAAACTACTAAAGAGCTCGTATCGTACACAAGTAAGTTGGTTCCTGGCTCAAATGATTTCGAAAACGGGTCAGATCAGGTTTATGTCCGAAATGCGGATGTTTAGATTCAAAACGCTGGACACAAGACGGGTTGGTCGGGTCGTACAGTTTTGCTGATTAGATTTCTAGGTTCCTCAAAAAAGTTATCTTCTTTGCTACAAAAATGAGCGTATAGGACGAAGTCTCATGTCCGATTTAGCAATCGGAGAATAAGAGCAAACATAATTATAAAGCATTATCATTCACAATTTACGTAAATTAAGGTTGAAGCTTGTTAGGCACAAACTAAACACATGTGATAACGTGGGGGAAATGGTAGGGGGTGCAGACTGCAGACCCCTCCAGACTGACAAAATACGGGTAGACCCCCTCCGCAAAAAGGGAAAAAGGGCAGACCCTCTCGTCCAGAAAGGAAAAAGGGTAGGCCCCCTTAGCGATTTTTACCAAAAATTGGAAAATTTTTTAGCAAATTGTAGCGATTTTTTCAAAAAAAAACTTAAAAATCGCTAAAAATTGTCATTTTGTACTATTTTTTGTGAAAAACGTTACAAATTGGCAATACTAATTTCGGAGCAAACCCCCTTAAAATTTTTGAATTTTTCAGGGCAGACCCTTCGCCTAGGTCGGGGTAGACCCCCCAGAATCGGACCCCATGTTAATGTAGGACTAAACACCATTTTAATGAATTGAATTGACTTACGAATCAAGCAGATATGCTGAGATAATAGCCCATGAAATCTCAAATTTCAAAGCCCAGAACTGGAATTGGATCAACTATATGATTGCTTCGATATACAGGTAAAACGAAAGTAGCCTAACAAAAATTCATTGTGCCAAAAACGTACACTTTTTATATGCACCAGACCGGGAAGCCATTTTCCGGTTTTTTCCGACCATACACGACCATACATCAGTTAAGTTTTGATCAAATTGGACAAAGTTTCGAATACAAACTACAGTCTCCCTGCGGAAGCGGACCTGATATGACCCAATTTTCGAAAATGTTTTGGGCAAACAACCAACTATGATATGGTTAGCATTTTCCTTCCGTCAGTGAAACGTTTTATCGATAAGTTATCCGGTAACCCGATATGGACACGATATGATGGTTTTTAATCCTGAGGATTCTAAAAGATATACTTTGACCAAAACATACTGGACCGAAATATGAGCGCATTTCCCTACTTAACATTTAAAGTTATAGTCTATATAAAAGTAGTGTTGTTCACCGGCCCAATTTTCGTGGGTAGGCCGGCGCTGGCTGGCCCAGCTCGCGATGTCGGCCGGCCGGCCAGTGCAACTTTTCGCCGGCTATCTAAAATACTAGTAAAAATATACGATATTTGATAGCTTTGGAGGCATATTATAGCACGCTCACTGTCACCGGCCTGCATCTGGTAGGCCGGCCGGCCGACCTGTAGTTGACATGCCGGCCTGTCACCGGCCGGCCGGACGGTCTAGACAGAGCCGGTGCACAACACTAGTTATGATGCTCTTGCTGTTCAACAGCAACGGATTGGCACGTTGTCTTGTGTACTGAAGTTTCAGTTTTTCTGTTTACCGTTTGCGACAGTTTTCGGCTGTCGATTCAATGTTGGGTGCCATGCAAGGGAGCTAGTTATGAGAAAGATTTTAAACTTTAATTTTAGTTTCACCTAAATTTAATTTGGAATCGAAAACTTGGGAGGGACGTCTATCGTTGATCTTCTTGAATTTTGACATCGTTAGAGGGTTCGAACAGCTTCATTCCATGATCTACTGATACTTCACTAATGTTTAGGAGTGTTTGGCCTAAAAACATATTTTTTGTGAATTTCAAAACTGTTCCGTGTGATAAAATTTCATGCTATATTTTCTCTGGATTTCTGCAATAGGTGTTTGGACACTAACGGCCATCATGACGCATTGGCTTAAAGTGTTGGCACTGTTGTCTCTCTATGTAAGTGTACTTCACTTCTAGAACTTTAATTCGCAGACTGTACGACAGTCCCAAAAGCTCAGAAGTTGAAAGCAGACAACCCGACAGATCGGACTCAAATGACTGTCGCTGACTGTAAAGGAAAATATTAGTTTACTTGCCCAAGGCGTATGCCTGCCTCTACAGTGTACGATAAACAGTTTGAACTTTGAGCCAGCATCGTAAATAGTTTACGTTCTGTCTTTGGTTCATACCCAACTTTTCCATTAATTATAAATTAGCATTATAACGTGTACATAATCGATTAATTCTAGACAGCGTTTTGTTTCAGTTCTATGGATTCACAATCAGCGCTTCGACAACCGCAAGTTTAATTAGCTGTCAGTACAGAGAAGCAAAGAAAGTAATGAACGAGTAAGAATATTATTTAGTTAAGTAGTTAGGAGAATGCAAACTCTGTTGACGAGGAGACTAAACGGATCTTGTGTCTTTCGGGGTGCATGCGTGTATGTGCGAGGAAGGAATGACAGACTGCCCGTTTCGATTCTATTTGACCTGAAAATTTAATCAGCAAACTTAATCAGAAGGCAAGAAAAGACTGGGCTCATAGCAGAAACTGTGATGTAATGTAGTGAAGTGTAAAGTAAATGTTAAATGTGAGCGGGCATTTTGCGAAACAACCGCGGCATAGAAGCAGCACTCTGAAGGATTAAAACAGAAACTTCTGCCAATACCTCAGCCAATATGGAAATTTGCATTCCTTCAGTTATTCACTAAGATAATTTAATCCCGTCGAAAAAGAAAGACATTTAAAGAAGGACAGTAAAACTTATATTTGATATATGTCATAGCGTATAGTGATATTCCAGCCAGCGTAATGACAGATTGCGCTAGCGTGTAGCGTAATCACACTCGACGCGAACGTGTAGTGTCATTACCATAAGTCTTTGCGTAGAAGAAATTACAAATGATAGTTGAAGTGTTTTAAAACACATGCATATAATGCGTGAATATATATACATTTAAGAGTACATAATGAACTGAGGTCAAGAAAAAGAGTTTCCAACAGTATAAGGATACTTTTAATTATCTGCCTTTAGAAAGTTAAGCATAATCTAAGCGTAAACAAAATATAAGCACTCATTTGTATACCATCAACTAAATCACTCTGTTGAGATATTACAGTTGGATCTTGTCTCGATTACTCCCCCCCTACTCCAAATTTTTAAAACTTGACCAATTAACCTAGAATTTAGTATGGGTATGTTTTCAACTATGTGAGTTTTAGCAAAATTTTTTGATTTCGCCAAACGAGATTTTTTCGATGCGCAACGGGGGAACCAAGAGGAACTGAAAAATTTTTGTCATTGATTTTGTTGAAAAGCTTTTTGCAACCCGAAACGCTACAATCTCGGTTATTTCGGAAAGTGACCCGTCACATTGAGTAGTTACTTTACATGGTCACTGTTTCTGCTACGAGCCCGGTCTTTTGATGCTAGCTGATTAATTTTGCATGACGAACAGAATCGAAGCTTTGCGTATATCTTGCTAAAGCACTGTAATGGTATTTTCACACCTTGAGTCGTGCCTATACAGACCAAACCCCATTAATTGTGCATCATAAATAAATTAGCTTTCAATAAATAAACGTTGTAATTTGTGTTATTTCGCAAAACGTCCAGCATGCTTGGGCTTTCGCGAAAGGTCGGACTCGAGCAGAGACAGTGACAGTGTAAAGTAAGTTCTTAATGTGATCGGGCACTTCGCAAAAAGGTTGAAATTGTTAATGTGTGTACATTTGTAAGCGTATCAAATACGAGTTCTTCAGTTTCTTCTTCAAATCTCTTACAATTTATTATTTCAACAGAGGAGTACAAGTAATCTTATTAGTCAATAACTGAAGGAATTCTAATCACCAGATTGGTTGTAGAATTAGCAGAGTTTATGTTTTAATTCTGCAAGGTGCTACAGACTGACGATTGCCACCAATTTGAAAAAACAAATATCACAACGCAATGACCACAAACTGGGAAGCACGAACGGCAAAAGCGCGAAATATATTAAACATTTTGTTAGTATTTATTTTACAGTAACTAAATTTTATTTGTCTGGGAATTCTGTTGCATTTAGCTTCATCCTAAGTGTTTGCAGTTTAAAAGGTGGTTTTGTTTTCAGTTGCGTAACGGCCGCAAAACAGGCAGGAATGGCTATGGGTCCAAAACGGGACGCAGCGAGATGCTTTAAGGATGTTAACAGAGAGATTAACACGGTTGTCCAATCCGCCCGTAGATGTGCCATCAAAAAGACGCGGACGTAAGCTTACATTTTCTGTTGTTGTTAGCTCAAAACTCAAGACTAAACGTAGCTCAAAGTATTGTGGAATGTTTGTGATTAAGGAGGGAGTCGCTTTTTGCCGATTTTCGAACATCTCCGATTTTGCTCATTTTCACATATTTTGTAGTCTCACCCAATGGGTCCTCAAAACAAGAGCGTTTTGAGTAATATTGCTTCTATCGTTCTGTAGAGCCTTTTAAAGGTGACCTCGACAAGTGTTAAACATAGGAAAATAAATAGGTTAGCTTAAGAAGTTTGTGTCCAAAAAATTTTTAGCTGTGTGTAAGATACAGGGCTACTACTTTGCATATATCTTTAGGACATATTGTAGAGTGTAACGAATTACTTTGGTGCAATTCCATTGAACCTCCGATTTTTGGTGAATTTTCAAAGTCAGAATATTGGAAAATCGGCGGTTTTTGGACCATGAAAAACAGGACCAACAGTCTTTCTCTTATTCTGAACGATTGGCAAAAGATACAGAAACGGCGTGTAGTTAGCTACACTCACGCATATTAAGCATTCTTTTGGTACCAATTTCATCTATAGGTTCCTTACAATGGATTCAACAGAATGGACACAGAAACTGCAATTTTTGCTCAAAAACACTATTTTTTGTATTTTCGAATTCATCGACAGCTGTTCACTAACAAACAAGTCAAAAGCCACCAAATTGGACAAGTTGTTTTCACATATCTGCCAAAGTACATGGCGGCAAGAAAATGTGTAAATATTGAGATGCTCTGATGTGTCGGCGCCTTTGGTCTTCTATGGTGAAAAACCAATTTCGAATTTTTCCAAATGCTATCACATTGGGTATCGATCGATAGCTACTGGAACGAGGAACAACTTTTCTAATAGCACTATGTGTCTAAAACGCTGTCTTTGCAAGTCATCGAGAGTTAACGTCTTACTGCACAATGCGCAAATTGAGGTCTGTTCATAATGAAAGTATATGCATTGTGAGCGTTTGGCTGGATAACCTCGTGCCACTATTGCAGTGAAATATTCTCCATGTAAATGCTTTAATTTGACGGAATGGACAACCCTATGTTTGCTCGCGTTCGGATTCCACGTGACCTTGAGCGGATCATCACAGAAATTTTCGTGTCTGGCGGGTTTGCACCTAAATTAAATTATTATTATTATTAGTTATTCCGAAAATCAAAGAACTATTGAAAGCATAGGGATCGCTGACCCCTCTGAATTAAATTATTATTATTATTATTAGTTATTCCGAAAATCAAAGAACTATTGAAAGCATAGGGATCGCTGACCCCCCCCCTCCACAGAATCCGGATTTTTTCGATTTTTTGGGCGAAAACCGGAAAAATCAGGTTTTCGGCTGCCGGTTCACCCCCCGCCCCCATCTTCCTCTCCTGGACATGTCTACACACTACTCTTGTAACTTTTTTGATTGTCCCAATCTGATCTAACTAGTTTCCCTTCTTTCTCCGTTTGACTGTTTGAATTTTTTAGATGTGTTGCCTACAACCCAACCTCGGTAATAGTATCGATTCCAGATGTTCAAGCTTATCTCGGCAACTGTCCCTGGAATGACGTTGAGACTGCAATGAATAATTGCATTTCACAGATGGAGTAAGCTTGTTGTACAATTTCGTTAGCATAAAATTTGAATACATAACAGTTCGCATCGTCCTCGTTCGTGGCAGTGGTCCAAATACTGCTACTTGCTGAATAGTTTTACTACCGCGTTGGCTAAGATCAACGAGCTTTTGCTGATTACTAAATTGTTCCACGATCTCTACACTTTTATGCAAGAAGATAATTTGCTTACTGCAAATGTAGATGATATTTATTACAGATGTCCTGAAGATGCGGAAAAAGGGCCACAGGTGCATGACTGCTTTGCGGAATCAGCAAACGCCATTGCAATGAGTCAAGCTTGCCAGAAGTGGTCCAGCCAACACGCTGAGTACTAGCACTGTTACTACTACTACTACTGATACTATCATTGATGGTAACGACCGCCTCTATTTCTCTATGCATTATTCTACGCTCAGGGTTATAGCGTAGATTATTCATAATATATATATATATATATATATATATATATATATATATATATATATATATATATATATATATATATGTTCATCCGAAAATTCAAATTTGAGCTTACGCGGTTAAGTTTTGGTAATTTTAGGTCAAGAGGAAAGAACTTGAGGTATTTAGCTATGTAGAACTTAAATTCCAAATTCGCGTAAGGTTTATGCCAGGGACGCTATATACAGAAATATTCGTACTTAACCTCCTAAGACCTGATTCTAAAAGGGACAACCTTATTCAACTACCAATCTTTTGTTGTCGTTGATGTCGACCCAGCGGGCCGAAATGCTGAAAGTTATAGTCAGATTTGTCTTTGCTAGGATTATCTTTCAAATTTAAGATCTTACCAAGGACAGGTACTGTCGTACTTTTCTTTTGAAAGTGCCACGATGTTACTGCTTTTATAATCAGTTCAATTCGTTAGTACTGGCACAAGTTGTTTCGGACAAGAATTTACCATTCAAATATAATATGAAGCTTGTTCAGCAAACATTTTGGCCATCATATACGTTGGTCAAAAACTCAGACCATTGTATACTGGTCAAAAACTGACTATTGCATAGATTGGTCAAAAACTCTGACCATTGTATGCATTGGTCAGAAACTATGACCATTGCATAGATTGGTCAAAAACTCTGACCATTTTATACATTGGTCAGAAACTGTGACCATTGCATCGATTGGTCCCAAAACTCTGACCATTGTATGCATTGGTCAGAAACTATGACCACTGCATAGATTGGTCACAAACTCTGACCATTGTATACATTGGTCAGAAACTATGACCACTGCATAGATTGGTCAAAAACTCTGACCATTGTATGCATTGGTCAGAAACTATGACCATTGCATAGATTGGTCAAAAACTCTGACCATTGTATGCATTGGTCAGAAACTATGACCACTGCATAGATTGGTCAAAAACTCTGACCATTGTATGCATTGGTCAGAAACTATGACCATTGCATAGATTGGTCCCAAAACTATGACCATTGTAAACATTGGTCAGAAACTATGACCACTGCATAGATTGGTCAAAAACTCTGACCATTGTATGCATTGGTCAGAAACTATGACCATTGCATAGATTGGTCAAAAACTCTGACCATTGTATGCATTGGTCAGAAACTATGACCATTGCATAGATTGGTCCGAAAACTCTGACCATTGTATACATTGGTCAGAAACTATGACCACTGCATAGATTGGTCAAAAACTCTGACCATTGTATGCATTGGTCAGAAACTATGACCATTGCATAGATTGGTCAAAAACTCTGATCATTGTATACATTGGTCAGAAACTATTGTAGAGATTTAGACTATACGATCTCTGAACAAACGAATTTAAATCACAGAAATAAACTTGTAGAAAGTACGCTCTGAGAGCGTGACCCCCGACAAGCGAATCCCTGGAATTTTAGAAGATTGCAACGGTTCGGCAGAGTGTGCGCAGGTCAGATTCCTACCGCCCTAATTACTCTAGCCTACAGCAAAGAAAGAACGACTTAATCAGAAATACAAGTTTACTTTAATAAAAAGCGAGTTTTACTTTCCGACTCAAAATTACACCAAATTATTATGATTCCAATATAAATTTCAAAAGAAAAAGACAAGCAAGACAGAGGCACCAGAACAATGTTTTAAAATACACTAAACAACTCACAAACCTTTGAACACAAAGCCCCCGCCCAGACAAAGGGGGACAAGGATGGCGCCTAAACTCTCAAAATTAATAGGGCGTAACTAATGTGCAGAAAAGAGCCGCCCGCCTGTACCGAGAATAACAACCAACTGACTGCGCGCTTGAATTTTGAATGATTGTGAGAATTAGCTAGTCCGACCGTGGGCCTATACACAGAAGTAATGATTTGATAATAATTTAGTTTGACCGTTCATGAATTTAGCCTTACATCTTAGAAATTCAAATGAAAGTGACGAAATATAATTTATCGTGAAGTTAGCAGTACACTTTTATAATTTCAGATGAAAATGCGCTTAGACTGACCGAAATAATCCACACTATGACCATTGCATAGATTGGTCCCAAAACTCTGACCATTGTATGCATTGGTCAGCAACTATGACCATTTCATAGATTGGTCAAAACTCTGACCATAGTATACATTGGTCAGAAACTATGACCATTGCATACACTGGTCAAAAACTATGATCACTGCATGCATTGGTCAAAAATTCTGATCATTGCGTAGATTGGTCTTTAACCTTGACCATTGTGCACATAATGATCTAAAACTCTGACCATTGTATACATTGGCCAAAAACTCTGACCATTGTGTACATTGGACAAAAACACTGACCATTGCATACATAATGGTCAAAAACTTTGACCACTGCATGCAGTGGTCAACTTTACATACTGGTCGTAACATAAATGCTTTCTCTTTAAATATTTTAAATGTGTTTTCTAAATTATTTACGACCCGAACCATGCTAAGCCGAGCGAGATTTTACTCATCTCACTTTGTAGCTCTGATGACAGGTAGATAATCACGATTACCTTTACTGTTGCAAACTGTGTGCATTGAAGTAATTTAATAAATGTACTGCTTTCAGGAGATGGAGGCAAATACTGACAACTTCCTTGATGAACACTGTGACTAAACTCACACGTGTGAACACTGAAATGGCATTGTCTGTATTACTATCTAAAATATTAAAATTATTATGTCGCCATTGAGGAACTGCCTTTGTTAGCATAAATAGAAACAGAGGTATTATTGAGCTAAAACAATGCACAAACCAGAATACAATACAACTGTTTTAATACAGACAGCAATGTGTAGATAAATAAATTTTCTTACCTTCTGGCATGCTTCCACTTTCGTCTGGCGGAAATGTGGAGTCATGGCCATAGTCGGTCCAGTCCCCCTTCCGTGGAAACATGGGCATCACTCCTCGTGATACTTCCCTTCCAATTCACCATCACCCATGAAGGAATCGTAAATGTTCTAATTAACATTAACGCGTGGTTCGCTACATAGTTTGCTTATTATTGCAACCAAATACACTGTTAGCAAAACAAATAACTATAATAGCAAATCTTACTATATTCCAAACATAGAAAAGAGGGAAGGGGTCAGGTCTGGGCCGATTGCACCACCACTAACGTCAGGCCCTAGTGAAAGTATGAAAAACTGTAGCACGTCGGTTTTTCAATTCCGCTATATTTGCAGCATTTATCAGTTGTTCATCAAAAGGGTAACTTATAGGAATTCTAAATTATTGAAGCATTGTAGTTGATATTTTACAATCATTGTCGATCAACATCATTATTCTTGGCTCCCCTTTACTCTAGACACAAGATCTTTTAAAGCATATATTCGGAAGTCAAGCCCTAGTCAATGTCGACAGCGGGTCTCTGTAAAATAAACGACAAAATTTAGCCATTTTTGCTTTAATTTGTTTCTTGTATTATAAAGTTTCTAGTGTATAGCTTTTTGGTTTCCCAAGTCATAAGAATTTAAACCAACAATAATTCTGTTTACCTTCAGCAATTGAATCATTCATGAGGATCATGAGGTTTGTCCTGCTGCGTCACGACGCAGCAGGTCTACTATAATCAGTTTTAGAAGTAATTTAACACATACGCAATGATGTTAATATTCTTTCCTATAAAATACACATGCTGCACTGTGTAAATTAAATGGATTTTGATGATATGCAAATTACGTTTTTGCAAATGAAGAAACTTTTGGATGATATATGCAAATAAAGAAACTCGTGCAAATCCAAAAAGTTTGCAATCCCAGTTTAATCCACTCAACAGTTTATGTTTTTCCAGCTGCACCTTGCAGCAGGTCCAACTTTAGCCAGTTTTAAGAGTATTTTTCCCATCTTTACAGTTACTTTTATACAGTAGAGTACAAAACTGTGTGCAATAAACAAGTTCAGTTTGACTGCAGTTACACGATATAGCAAAATTTAGCAAATTCAGTCGCAGTTAAATTTGGGATGTGTAATCTGTTTATGTCGTTTAGATAGTTCGATTGACGACAGAGAGATCTCAATTAAACAAAACTTCGTTTATTCTATTGAACGGTAACAACTGATTAGTCATTGAAGAATTTCTAAATGTAACCCAGACTGAATGCATGGGCGGTAATTAACTTCCAATTTAATTCAAACATGATTTCATCAAAAAATAATTACACACGAATTACTATAAATAAAAGTTTCTGGAGCAGTTACACATAGTGAAATAAGTTTGAATTTGATATCGATTAACGGATGTATAGACACATATGCCAAAAATATTGATTTTGTACTCGCAGCAGGACAATATTCATGGTGAATATGTCAAAACTGGCCAATTTTGCACAAAGCTCTTGCTTGTTTGTGAACTGTGTTCAAAATCTCATTTAGTTCAGGTATTCATGACGCTCATCTGATCTCATTTGCATAAACACAAGCGTCCTTTAAAGCTGCTTGATACTTCAGGTTTGAGGGGCAATGAAAATGTTTTTGCAATTGTAATTTTGACAGGGGGAATGGCGAGAAAGAAACAAAACTGTAATACCTACTATACACTCACACATTTTGAGTGCTGTCATCATCAATTAGGTTGTTAATTTTTCAGAAAAAATGGTAAATTGTAAATAAAGTTGAGTTAAAGAATTGCTATTTATACCATGTAAGTAAACGTAAATTAATCCTAAGAAAAACTAAGTTCAAGATCAAAGTCAGAAAGTGCATACAGTAGATATTAGGAGTACGTAGAAATCCGAGTTTTGCGTATTAAACATTCTTTAGACATAAGTAGGAATGTGAGTTTTTGACAGACTTATGCGTAAGTAGGAATTGGGGTTTTGAAAACGGCTAAATAGGCCTAAGTAGAATAAGTCTACAGGTAGGAGTACGCAATCTACCATTGTATGCTGTTGCTTCCTGATTCATATGGTACCATTTCATCCAACTACTCGAAATACTCGCAGTCAGCACAGTTTCCATTTTTAACTACACTGAATAATTATTGGGAGAAGTATTCCCGTCACCCAGAAAAATCGCCAATTGTTGACTGAAAAAGCTCTACAGATTAAGATGAAAAAATGGGTTGCAACTGTATTTTGTTGATTAGAATTAGATTAGAAGTACTGCAACTGTTTTGATGCCTGGGCGACAAAACCACTGCTCACGCATAAACAGCTGTTAAAACTTATGCCAATTTTTGCTCCAAAAGGCTTGAAATGTTGGAAACGTATAGTTTTCCGGACATGACAATTTCCTGAGAATTTTCCTCTAGAATTTGGGTGAGAACATTTGCGATTGTCACACGATTACCAAGAATACTCTCTTTCTAATATGTTGAATTTAATATCATATCTATACTTCCTAAGTTTCTCCCGCCAGTATTGGTCAAATCTAAGAAGAAGATGAAAATTCAATCACTAACATTTATACTTCTTCTTAATTAGTTTGCCAAAATACCCTGCAAAATAATTTTATTCTTTTCCCTTAACAGATACAGTGTCATAACTTAATTCAATGGTGATGTGATGTACGCAGCTTGCATCAAGAGTATATTATTATACTTCTTAAAGTTTCTCATGTTAGAATTGACAACATACAAAAAGAAAGAAAATGCAATCGCTGCAATTTATACGTCAATACCAGTGTCAAGTTGGAAGGGTATAGCTAACCAAACTTTACGGGTGGAAACTGTGCGTGGATGGAAAACGACGAACCTGGAGGAGACTTATGTTCCAGTCGACCTGGGCAGGATCTCGCCAAGACAAAACAACCTAAGTAACGACTGAATAAATCCGCCTAAAGGGTCAAATAATGCCTAACAAATGACAACTTGAGGGGCTTCGTATAAATTAAGTACACGCTCAGTAAATGACTAAACTACCTAAGTCTGATGATAACTCAAAACCTTACCTGCCGATTATACAAATCTAACAAAACCTAAACTAATATACACCCTAACAGCTCAGTAACTCAGACCGCATTTAGTAAAGTACAGGCAAGAGGGGTGACCCCCGAAATAGTACAGCACGGCATCATAAATTTTGACAGAAAAGTATTCCTAGAAAAACAATAAGCACTTAAGCAAGGGTTCTGACTAAATTAAATAAACATCGAACAATATAAGCACCCTACCAATTACACACCACAGAATACTCAATACAATATTTAACCCCACTAATTATAAACCCTCAACACAATAAAATTCCAGAATAATTCCCTAAGCCGCCGCGGCTGTAACAGATATATTCAAAAGCATTTGACCTGAAAACTTGTTATTAAATTAAAGCGTAAAACATACAATACCAATAATTACTAAAACACTAATGAAATTCTTGTCGACTCTCAAGGTCGCCTTGGAGCCTTGACAATAAACAGAAAGCACACTAACTTACAACCACCCTGCAATTGAAATCCAAATGTTAAAAAGCACGCAATAAAAATAAGCGGGGCAGGGATAGTGGAGAAAGACGGCCGCATGAGCAAATAAACAAGACTGACTTGTTTTTAAAGAAAAGGCTGAGAGGGACACTTGATGAATTTTGATTGGTTACTTTTGAGACCCCCCCTTTACAGACGCGAAGCTCTGAGCGCATCCAGAGACTTTTCAAAAGACGAGCAGCGCCACCTAGCAGCTAAGTGGGCTGAATAAAACATAAGATATTTCAACATAGAAAATAGACAATTTCCGACCAATTTCAACACAATTTTACACAAGATATATTTCTCATTAAAATTATCTTTTCACCCTAATTTCACATTAAAATAAACTCATTACAAATACACGCTCAACTCACAAAAAGGCCAGACGCAACGTCTCCCTATTACATCTCCCCAGGGCTTACAGCCCGAGCTCCTGCGCGGGACAACATAAACCAAAAAGAAGGAGGAAATTTACCCAACAATGAAAATTTTTGACTGAATTTTGGTAAATGGGTCTTAGCAAATAAGTCAGAACACAAAAAGAAATGCAAAAATACAATGCTAAACTAGACATGACTAAAAGACACATAAAAGATGACATGGCGTCAAAAGACTAGTGAAGACCAGCCATAAAAACACACATGGGAAACTGCCACCTTAAAGCCACTGGACGGTGCGTGAATGGGCAACCCATGATCCTCCAGCCACAACGGCGGGGATCTCGTACCTGTATAAAAACAAAACCAAGTAAATAAAATAAGAACCAAATGTCAGCTTCGTCTGGGTCTCTTCAAGCTAGGGTACGGAGGTTACCTCCCGCCAAATTTAGGGTGCGCCCTCTCCGGCTGGGTGGGCGGGGGGCCAAGGCTCGCATCGCTAACTCAGTTCCCTTCGGATCTCCTGCAAAATTAGAAAGCGAAATATAATTAATAAAGTAATTTAGGGGGATGGGTAGTTAAATTAATTAAATCCCAGTGTTTCGCGCGTAAGTAATAGTTAAGTTTGTGGAATCTTTAAGTAAAACATAAGTAGTAAATTAAATTAAGAGAGTTACAGAGTAACTTTAAACATAAGGGGTACGTAGAGTCTCCAAGTACCCTCGTGGTACTATGAAAATAAAATAAATTAAATTGGGAGAGTTGAAAATGAAATCTTAGAGTTATTAAAAACGCGAAACGCTGGTTAAAATATTAGTAGAAAGTCCCTTAAAATAAGAATTTTGGAGAAGATCCTCCCAACCGCGCTTGCAGGCCTAACAATAGAATAGGGGCATATAATTCAGAACTACTTTGGCGCTCTGGAGTGGGAAACAAAACTGACATTTTAACCAAGAAACTTTTTACAAGAATCAAGTAACAGGTGTAACACTAACGTGTTGTGCTAACTTTATTGTGTTTCTTCTGTGTATAATCACTGGTACAGGCAGCTTTGTGACTGACAGTTGTTAGACTGATGATGATTGATGATGATGATATGATTCTGCAGTGAAGTAAAGCCTGTTGTTTAGTTTACAGCCGTAGCCTACTGGAGGTTCCACCGAGTATGCCTAATGGAAAGACTGAAACGGTGGCCCGAATCCTTGTTGACAATATTATTTACCGTCACGGGGCCCCTTCAGTACTTCGAAGTGATAAGGGAACCAATTTGGAATCATCATTGATCAAGCAAATTGCACACCTAAGTGGGACTAGCAAAACTTCCTCTACAGCATACCATCCCGAGAGTCAGGGTCTTGTCGAACGCTGGAACAAGACTTTCGAACGCATGGTAAAGATGTACGTGAATGAATCTCACTCTGATTGGGATGAGTATTTGCCAGCGGTAGTCTTTGCTTACAACACTTCCAGGCAGTCCAGTACAAAAGAAACTCCATTTCTGCTTACCTATGGACGTGAAGCTCGGCTACCGATAAATTTGGGTCTCCAATCGCCCAGAGAGAAGTTTATTGACAGTTCAGATTATAAAAAGATGGTTTTGTATAGAGCCCATAAGGCAAGACAGTCTGCCAGAGAGCATATTCTGAACGCTCAGAAAATGCAAAAGCGGCAATATGATCGAAAAGTTCATATTCCCAGTGACTATGCGAAGGGTCAGAAGGTTCTACTCCACAAACCTTGCGTTAATGTTGGCAAATCATCTAAGTTTACCTTTTATTGGAAAGGACCTTACAAAATTATTGATATTAAATTGCCGAATCTAACAGTCACTAATGGAACAGACACTGAGGAAGTTCATTTTAATCGCTTGAAGCCTTATTTTGCAAGAGATGCTAATTTCGAACGGAAGGAATCGAACCGCCCATCTAATCGTCCTGTTAGAAGTTGTCGGTTGAAACAAACTAAAATGTTTGTGTGATTGTTTCAGGTTGCTGTCTATGTGGGACCAACTCATCCACTGCACCGTTTCTACCAAAGGCGCTTCGATTTGGCCGGAAGGTCGTTCACTTCTATTGAGCACGCCTTCTGGTACTCCTGCCTTCGCCAACATGGTTGTCTCAATTGGGCGGATACCATTTTTCGCGACTACAGCCATCTAGATCCGGCGGGCTTACAGTCTCGGGTGGAAGACTGGGATTTGAGCCTACCGCGGATTGGTTTGTAGAAGCTGACGATATCTACAAGTCAATGATCCTCTTCCTCATAGCCTTAGACCCGGAAATTCAGGATATGATTCAGGAAAACTCAGATCCGGAGATCCATTTCATCTGCATGGGTAAAACCGAATTTCAGTGGGGATGTGGCCTTAGAGAAGCAACGGCTTGTTCCCCTGATGTTGGTCCTTTCCCTGGACGGAATCGCTATGGCAGAGTTTGCTGCGGAATGCCTGACGAGTCGTTTCACTCCGACGGAGATGTTCGACCGATGCATTCTTGATACGGAGAATCCCTTCGGATCTATCCTACTCTTGGCGGACAGCCAGGGTAAATTCGTGAGAAAGATCGGCGGCGGTGCTGTGGTTAGTGTCAGTGGTGGTTACCCAACCAAGATCCTGCGACGCCGCCGAAGACGCGGTATCAGTGTGGCTTCCCACCGTCATGTGGTTTTCCTTACCGGGATCAATGTGGCCAAGCGACCCAAGGAATTCTGGCGCAGGCAGTGGCGAGCTATGAGAGATGCCATCATTCATCATCCGCGTCAGCGTTTTTTGGTGTCTTTGCCATACGTCACCTCCCAAGTTCCTTCGGTGATCAGATTCAACACCTATATGAAGCAAAAGTTGGGTTCATTGCCAGGAGCACGCCTGGTGGTGATTGACCCATCTGATCATCTGCCATTCCAGCCAGATGCCTACGGCGATATCAGCGATATGCTGCTCGAAAACGACCAGTTTCATCTGAGTCATCGCGGCCTACGGGAGTTGATGGACATCTGGCGTCGAGCTGTCCCACCCTTCTGCTTTTATCCCTACCGTCTCTGCAAAACGGCCTATCGACAGACGGCCAGTGCTCACTCGTCCGTCCAGCCCACTATCTACATGGAATCTGCCCTTCCTCTGGGTTTTGATCCATCGGTTCAGATTGGTGATCAACTCGATCTGCAGCCCTAGCCGAGAACTGTATCTCTTCTGGAACTGGTGGACCAGTTCTTAAAGGGGGGAGGTGTAACACTAACGTGTTGTGCTAACTTTATTGTGTTTCTTCTGTGTATAATCACTGGTACAGGCAGCTTCGTGACTGACAGTTGTTAGACTGATATAAGTATGCAAATTAGCTAGAGTTGATATAAGGCCTTGTTTTGTCAGTTTATATGATTCTGCAGTGAAGTAAAGCCTGTTGTTTAGTTTATAGCCGTAGCCTACTCAGGTTCAAATAAGGACAGGAACAGTTGGAACAACTAAAAGACATACGTACTAAAATAATTTTGATAAAAATGTGACGGCAGTAAAGGGGCATAAATCGGGACATGGCTGGTGCGTCACGCATCTTCTGACGTAGCGTCAGGTTACAAAATGCTAGTTAAAACACACAAAACCCGCAATCAGACCCGTTAATAAAAATACGAAAATGAAAGCTTCAAGAAAAGAATAAACCCTGTTTTAGTAAAACTTTAGAAACAAATCTTTGGTTATGTGATTAAAGCAAACAAAATACTGACATGGTATATAAAACTGTACATCAGATCATACATAAAAAGCAACATTATGCATGGAGCACAGTCAAACATCACTACAAAATACACAAAATTTTGGTTAATTTATAAGATAAAGCTCAAGGAAAATGATAAAAGTTAAGTAGATGATCAGAAAATCTAAAGTTTTAAATAAGAAAACTCAAGAAAATGGTAAAATGTAAGTAGGTAAGTAAAGAAACTCCAAAATTTAGAACAAATCTTGGAAAAAGGTTAAGTTTTTAAATGTTAAGAACACCACAAAAAAATACGACACAAAAATAGAATACGTACATATATATTTAAAGCGCAGAAATAAACTAGTTCACAGTCACCATATAGGGAATAGTCTTCTTTGGGAATGAATCTATTCTAAATACAGTAAAGCGTCCATATCGCTGGAATGGCACAGATCGGGAAATAAGACAAGAATTGAGCAAAAGTTAGTCTTTATCGGGTTGTCACAATCGGGAAATAGGCATCTGATTGAGCAATACGTCATCATGGGGCAAGCTTCATAGTTTGAGTAATCAAAGTCGGGTTAATAATAGTCCAAATATTAGAGGGAGTCCAAATAGAGGTAGTCCGCAATTGAGGTAAAAGTCAATATAGATGGAAGGACCGGAAAGTCAATGGCATAGATTGAGACAGTAAATAACACCGCCACTGGAGTGATGTAATGGTGGAGTGTGATAAACTTCCGCCGTAATGATGGAATGATATGATATGATATGGTACAAGGGACCGCCGCCGTAAGTATAATACATCCGCCGTCAAAATCATACATCCGCCGCAATGATGTTACATCCGCCGTGGTTGAAAGGAAAGGGGATTTAGGCTACGACTATACCGTCGCGGTAAGTTGAGCTAATTACGTAAGGTTACACCAGTCTCTGGTAGTGACTGGGTGGCAAGTTAAAGGTTTAGAAACGGATCCAAACCGGGCTCTGGCGGTCAATCGGGGGCGGAAGGATCAGAAATGGCTACGCAGATACAAGGGCAGAAGACGTTATTCTCCTGCTCAGGCGGTGTTAATTCAGCGATGAATTCTCCCGTGCGATTCACCGGCATGCGCAACGCAGCCGCTCGCAATTCCGTTAGCGGGTTATCCACTCCGAAAAATAGTGGGACCATTCTGCCGTTCTCCCAATTCTCGCGGGCGTGTTCAATCCGTCTCCGAATGACCTGGATGAATTGGTCATATTCCGCCTGTGGGAGCGGGGTTCGAGCTTGCCAATCCAAGTAGAAGTCCTGTGGTCCTCCCTGGGTAAACCAGAGGAGAATTTCAGTCCAATAAGTGCCATGGATAGACGCTCCGCTAAACCATGCCTCACGCTGAAACCACTGATCGAACTGTTCGTGTTGGAGATTTTCCACTCCACGAACGATTAACTGAGCCGGCAAGGCTGGTCAAGGGTGATATAGCGTAACGCCTCCCCATGACACGCGAAGTCGCTTTTCCGGTACTGATAGATATATTCCGGCATACGAATTAGACGATACCGGGTTCCTGAGCGGTCCGGATTCCGCCTTCGACGGCATGCATATGAGTTCTGACAATAATGGTGAAAATAAGGAACCGGGAAAATCCCTCGGACTGAAAGATCGTATGCCCTGTATGGGTGGTTTGTACCAATACCAAAAGGCTCTTCGCACCGCTTCCATTCGATCTAATTCCTGTACCGCTGCACAGTACACATCTCGAATCCCCTTGAAGCTGGGCGAGAGAAGACATGCGCATAAGGTGTCATTTCCGGGACACACCGACGGATCAGCTCCGCGTTCCCCTATACAGCTGAGCTCACCACTTTAAAGATTTCCACCTCCGGTTCCGGATCCTCGTAAGGTGACCGGTTCATAGCCAGAAACTTCCTCGTCACTATAATTCCTGAGCAATCCGGTGTGCGACGGTCATCTGTCGTAATACAACTCTGGATAGTCTTCATGAAACATTTGTTTCAGCTGATCCAGGAGTTCCATGGACATGGTCACAGGTGTTTGGCTCACGTTCTGGAACCATTGTAAAACCACATGACGCATGGCGACCAATGCTGGGTGAGGCGATTCCGTACCTATGGCTACTGGGAGTTCTTGTCCCTGCCATCTGCACCAAAAATCTTGCCAATAAACTGCCGGAGCAAGGGTTGCAAGGTGGCCAACCTGTTCCGGGTATGGCTGTTGCAACTGGAATGGCGGGTAAACTGGATCCTGATTACCATGCAGCAAGTTCTTACCTAACTGATTACGCCTTGCGATGCTATGCTGCTCATGAAGAATCTTCATGATAATGAAGAATGAAAAGATGGAAAACTTCCTGTTGTGGGTACCACTATAAACTGCAGAACCTGGGTCGTCCCTGTTCGACGTGTCTACGCTGCCTGACGTGTGTCCATAATCGCGACATATTCCGGCACTAGGAACCGATCATTAGGTCCCGTCGATTGAGGGTTAGGTACTGGAGCCAGATGGTACATGGCTACTGGGTTAAACATATGACGTGAGCATACATGGGCAATGAACTTGGCTCTAGCCTGCACAGCCTTTGAGATCACTGCGCGGGGGGTCAACTTTTTAATTTTTCACTGTCGACTGTAGTTTCTGCAAAGGTCTGTTTTACTCACGCATCTTTCAAGCTCCTTTGTCGGAAAGATTTGCTAACTTTTACGCAATCCTCAATTTTGATGAATCTAGCAAAAAAATGCTAAAATTTTTATTATTTTCTGGTTTTACTTAAATAGCAAGGGAATTTTATGAAGGTAGTTATAACTCACTTCGTTTTTAAGATTTAATTAGCATTGTCAAAAACCAGTTGAAACATGTTGCAAGCCAACAACTCAAAAGGAAACAATTATCTACTTTGCATATTTTGGGGCGTCCGACCTAATTTGCATATTTGTGTTGCTTCAGACGTCTATTGTGAATTTTCTAGTGTGTGTTACCGAGTTCTGTCCTGCGAGTTGGGTTATTTTTGTTGTGGCCCTGTGATTTTATACATTATTTCTGTTCCCACTATTTCTCTGTCGGTAAAGTTTATGATACGCCTTCGTCACCGCAGTTGGTAAGAACTAGTTCGTAGATTAGGTAGGTTGAATTTAAAGTATTCAGTAACCGTAGGCCCGGTCGGTTTACCTGCAATCGCACAGCCTCTCAATCCCAGGCTAAGTCCAGGCCGTTAGCCTGAGGATTAACAAATGGCGACCGTTTGACAGTTCGACTCTGTCTGGTTGGCCACCACTCTTAATTATTTTCATTTTTTCGAGGACATTTATGGGTTTGTATAATTATTTCGCTATGTATTTGAGTTGAGCGGTGAAGGGTTCACTTTTTGGTGAACACGACACCACTCAAAATTTAGGTTAGGTAAATTAATAAATTAAATTAATTATTTATTTAGCAGCAAAACCTACCCGGCTAACTCCCAGGACTGCTTTAAAAGCCATTTATTTAGATAATAATTATATTTTAGAATATTAATTATATTATATTTAATTAAGACTTAATTTGTGATTTTTTTTCAGGTTCTTTTTTTCTCTTTTCTGCTTTGAGTTCTCAACAAAACTTTTTTCCTTTTTCTGCATGAGTTGCTTGAATGAAATTTTTGCTTTAATTTCTCAAATTTTTCTACCGTTTGTGTTTCTACCGTTTTTCAAGCTTGCGAAATATTTAGGCACCTATCAGTCTAAACAACTTTGATCAGCCATCGCGCAAATTTATTAGGACGCAAGGACTCCACGCTCAATTATTCTATGTAGCAACTTGAGCTCAACATCGAGATATGGCAAACATCAAATCGTATCTTGCGCTTTTTAAAAGTCTGAGTCCCTACAATGGTAGAGAAACTTCTGTAACTCCAGAAGAATGGATCACTAGCTTTGAGGCAATTGTCCAAGCGAATTCTATTCCAGATGGTAACAAGCGAGCCCTACTCCTTGCACAATTTGAAGAAACTGTCCTCCACAGATTTTCTTCTCTTGGGCTTCCAAATACCTATGAAGAAATGGTTAAACGTTTGAAAACTCTTTACGACCCGGTTACAAGGACAGCGGCTGAACATTCTCGAAGTTTTTATGTTCGTGTACAGACGAAAAACGAGAAGGTGCAGGATTTTGCCGCTGACTTGGAAATCATGGCTAGAAAAGCTTTTCCAAATGATTCTGATAATTGGAGGGCTATCAATATTTTTGAGCAATTACGAAAAGGATTATGTCCAGAACTGAAAAAGCTGAGTGTTCCTCTCTTAATTGATTTGGAAAATTGGGGCCAAACTATGGAGCAATTGCATAAAATTGTGATCCAGCTTTCAAGGTTGGAGGAGGAACAGGAGTCGGATTTGTCAACCTCCCCTTCCACTTCTAAAACGGAATTTAAACCGAAAGCTAAAGTCAGCAGCGTCTCTACCACTGTAGATTTTGATTTGAATGAAAAGCTGACCCAGCTCGAAGCGCAAATTTTGGACATGAAATCTAGTAATGCGCAGTTACAACTTACACTGGAAGCCATCAAGTCTTGCAAGTCGGAAACTCAAAATCAGGAATCTGAGCCTTCTACTTCTGCGAATGTCCCTATTGTAGCATCAGCTCAAGCTATTCCAGTGCGGCAGCAAAGCTCACATTCAGAATCCCAACCCTCTCAGCGCGATCTCAGAAACGTTACGTGTTATTGCTGCGGCAATTTAGGCCATTTAGCATCAACCTGTGCTATGCGTTATCCAACTGGAAATTCAAACTTTTGGCGCGGTCACAAGCGCAAAACTTATTTTAACGACTATCAGAATCAAAGTTGGAACAGCGACGAAAATAACTGTTCACTTGACAACGATCAGCAACGCGGCGCTCAGGCAAATGTTCTTCTAGATCCTTCCGGCAAGCCTTTCCAACTTATGTCCTATGAGCAGTACCAACAGGCGCAACCTCAAACTTCTTTCATTGGACCTTTGAAACCAGCTGTTTTGGATTTTTCGGACTATGAAAGGCGAGAACCTTCGCAACAACAAGATGCACAATTTCCGTCTCCACCTGAAGTAAATTCTACCTTAATCTCTACTACAGTTTCGAACTCTAATCCAAACGTTTGCTCAGTCCTTGCTAATTCAGATAACATCGTGGAAAGTTTGATGAAGTCCTATCCAAATCAGAAGTCAATTTCTTGCGATCAAATTTGTTCAGTCTTTTGTTCTTACGCTGGAGTGGTAAAGTCTAACTTACCTCCGAATCATCAATTTGGACGAACAAATTTGCCAAATTATCAAAATTCTTCGAATACGTATGTACGTACAAATTCGGTTTGCTCTATTCAACCAAGTTCCAATGGTTTTTCAGCTCCACGTTCTAATACGTATGCACGTACAAGTCCCTCCACTAATGTTTCTTTTTCAACCGACGGTTTTTCTGGAAATTCAGTGCCAAATCAATTTCAGGCAACGGAACGTGTTCTTTTTATGCCAGACCAGCAACGCTGGGTAAAGTTGGTACCGGTAGATCGACATAAGGTCGACATGCGTAATGCACTTTTTCTGCGACCAATTCAGCTAAATTCAATGGTACCTCATCAAGCAAATTTTCAGCGCGAAACTTCGCATTCTGGTCAAACTTTTCGGAATTCACGTTTCCAAAATCAGAATGGCGGCTTTAGGCCTGTGAATTTTCAGCATCCTAGACTTTTGCTTCCAAACTTTCGGTATAATTTTCCATTTCAAAGGCAACAGCCTGCATCTTTCAAAGCGCCAACTAATTTTGATCATAGGAATCCTATTGGAAATGCTTCAAGAATGGCGTCTTCGAACAGGCGCAGTTGCGAAAGCCAAGCGTTTTCTTTTGGACCTCGCGTGGTTTTCGCATCTGCAAATGCCTTATCAACTAGAAAAGGGACATGCACATCTAGTTCACCTAATCAAGGAGTGCCTTCAGGAGCGAACTTTTTGGCTCGCCTCTCGGAGAACACTCAGCATAACGGTGATACTAGTCCACAAGAAAAGACGGGTGCCTCTGTCTACCATAGTGAAAAATACGCGCCAGTTCAATTCATAAATCAGAATACATCCTTAGATGATAACTTGGATAGATTGCAAAGGCTTAGAGCAATTGAAGAGGCATCCACTCAAGGAAAGGCAAAAGAAACATCTGCGAAAATCCAGAAAACTGAGGAGTACTAAGGAAGCCGAGGCAGGAGTTTCATCCTCCTCTGGAAAGCCTTCACCATCTGATGGAATGTAATCTTGAACCCTCCCGCCGCATTCAATTGTTCTACTAGCTCCGGATTTAGTTGTAGCTCAACTTGATCTTGCGGTCGTTCTGGGTCCATAGCATGATATCTGCCATCCTGCGAGGCCCTAACCCGACGCCAGTTAATGGCCGGTTAGGTGGGCGGCTGAAATCGCCATCTGGTCTATGCTCGCATGAAAACCATGAACCGCTGATAGATCGCTTTCCGCAACGAGTGGATCACGTTGATGTTCTGTCCCATATGAAAGCTAAATGACCACAACGCCCGCGTTCGAGGTAGGTCCTCATCTGGTGCGTCGTCCGAAGGCAGCAACCGCTGATGTATCATCTGTTGAAATTGCTGTTGGCCTTCCGTCGGTCGGCCCTGGAGGGGCGTCACATTCCGTACACCAGCATGTGGACCGTGCCATTTTCTCCGTTCATGCTCCAATGCTGCTTCCACTTCCACTTATGCAGTGTGGACAACTGGATAGCGGTCTCGCTATCCTTTTCGTCTAGCAAATCCCGGATTCATCGTAAGATGTTATAGGTGGCTTCGACGTCGGCTAATGCGTAGCGTACGTCCCCTTCGTGAGGAACTGCAGGGAGGCCACGAGTGCAGCAACGCTTCAACTTTGGATTAGGTAGTGAACAATTGGCAGCCATCTTTCGGAGGCCTGCGCCCGTGCTACCAATAAACCCATAACGGTCCCTGACATAGGGTGGGCGCAACGCTCCCTGATAATTCAAGTCACGATATTGACTGGATCGTCGTAGATTCCAAGCGTTTATCCAGTATTCCTGCACCTCTACCAGTCGATGTTCCAACCTCTTAAAACCATAGGCTCGAGCCAACAGTAGGGCATCAGCTTTAACATCCACAGAGACCCACCGGGCTTGTAAGCTAGCGTCGGTTAATAGCTCCAGCAGCTGCAGTGTTAAATATCAGCAACCCAGAAAGGTTGAAATCAGCGTAATAATCAACCCTCAACGTCCGGGGATGTGGCGCAGTGGTAGAGCGTTCTACTTCTTAAACCAAAGCTCGGCGGTTCGATCCCCGCCCTGGACACTTTTCTTCATATCTTTCAGATCCTGATTTCAACCTTTCACATTTGGCGACCGTGCCATGTCCTTACCGCTCTGAGGAGATGAAGTCGTTTGTGATGCCTGGGAATGGTGGAATTGCAGGTCCTTGAGAAATTGATTGGTTTATGATATGGTGGTCCTCGTGGTGCTAAGGGTTAATATATATGGTTATATGGTTCTTTGATTTGTAAAGGCTCCCGGCTTTGAAGAAGAATGAAGTATGATATGGCCTCGGGTTAGGAGGCAGCCGGGGAGCCGCCCTTAGACCACATGGTACTTGGATTTGAGGACCGACCTGCAATTCCTGGAAATTCGAGGCCGAATTTCAATTAGCAGGGGGAGTATGTTAAATATCAGCAACCCAGAAAGGTTGAAATCAGCGTAATAATCAACCCTCAACGTCCGGGGATGTGGCGCAGTGGTAGAGCGTTCTACTTCTTAAACCAAAGCTGGGCGGTTCGATCCCCGCCCTGGAAACTTTTCTTCATATCTTTCAGATCCTGATTTCAACCTTTCACAGCAGAAAAGGAGCAAAATCCTTAAGCTGAGCCAAGATGTATGCCACCATGATAACGAATGTCACTGGTCGACGGACCATGAACTGTAACGTGGTAACCGTCCCAACTTGCGGTACTGCAAACTGGATGTCATTACCCCCTTCCACATCAAACGCTACAAGAGGGGATTCTCCGAGAAGAGTGATCAAGTCCGGTAACAAATAGAGAAAACGACCCAGTGAGTCAATCACTAAGGTATTATCATCATCGTTATCATGCAGTTGGATGTTAGCGAAATTCGGCCCGTCAGTTGTTCTGTCAACATGGCACCCAAAGCTAGTGCCGCTGTTTCATACTCTTTCCCTAACGCTTCGACGCCGAACTGGCGATGGCGTAGGAGCGCGTCCGTGTACACCTGCAAATGGGCCGCGAGCCGCTCGTAGTCCTATCTGCGAAGTGGGTTCAAGCGGTCCAATTCCGTCGTCACTGGTCGTAGACGAGGAACTGGATGAACAACGTCGGGCTGTGCAGGTGGTACCATATACAGTGCTCTGTCCATTTGACAGAGGGGCCGGCCACACCCGCCTGTCCTTTTGACCTCTGTCCATATGACCGAGGGGTCGGCCATACCCTCTGTGCTTTGACGGTGTGGCCGACCCCGCTGACAGACCCCCGTTGACAAAGGGGCCGGCCATACCCCTCTGTCCATTTGACAGAGGGCCGGCCACACCCACTGTCCATTTGACAGAGGGCCGGCCCTGCCCCTCTGCCCATTTGACAGAAGGCCGGCCACACCCCTCTGTCCTTTTGACTTCTGTCCATATGACGGAGGGCCGGCCCCCTCTGTCTTTTTGACGGTGTCCACAGTCCATACCCTCTGGACATACCCTCAGTCCTTTGACAGAGGGGCCGGAAACACTGCCCTTTTGACAGAGGGACCGGCCACACCCTCTGTCCCGAGGGCCGACCATGCCCCTCTGCCCTTTTGGCAACACCGTCAAAAAGACAGAAGGGACCGGCCCCTCCGTCATATGGATAGAAGTCAAAAGGACAGAGGGCTGTGGCCAGCCTTCTGTCAAATGGACAGAGGGGCAGGGCCGCCCCCTGTCAAATGGACAGAGGGTGTGGCCGGCCCTCTGTCAAATGGACAGAGGGGTATGGCCGGCCCCTCTGTCAACCGGGGTTTGTCAGCAGGGCCGGCCACACCGTCAAAAGGACAGAGGGTGTGGCCAGCCTCTCTGTCAAATGGACAGAGGGGCATGGCCGGCCCCCTCTGTCAAATTGACAGAGGGGTATGGACGGTGGAATGGTAGGCCCTCTGTCAAATGGACATAGGGTGTGGCCGGCCCTCTGTCAAATGGACAGAGGGGTATGGCCGGCCCCCTCTGTCAAATTGACAGAGGGGTATGGACGGTGGAATGTCTGTCAAATGGACAGAGGGATATGGACGGTGGAATGACCGGCCCCTCTGTCAAATAGACAGAGGGGTATGGCCGGCCCCTCTGTCAAGTGGACAGAGGGGCAGGGCCGGCCCTCTGTCAAATGGACAGAGGGGTATGGACGTTGGAATATTTAGAAAGAGGGGCTGCCAGCGTCTCTCCTTTTGACAGAGGGACCGGCCACACCAACTGTCCAGAGGGCCGGCCACGCTCCTCTGTCCTTTTGACAGAGGGGCCTGCCACACCGTCAAAAAGACAGAGGGGGCCGGCCCCTCCGTCATATGGACAGAAGTCAAAAGGACAAAGGGGTGGCCGGCCCTTCTGTCAAATAGGCAGAGGGGCAGCGCTGGCCCTCTCTCAAATGGACAGAGGGTGTGACCATGATGACAGATGATGACAGATGATGACAGTTGATGACAAATTTTGACTGATGATGACAGATGATGACAGATGATGACAGTTGATGACAAATTTTGGCTGATGATGACAGATGATGACAGACGATGACAGATGGTGGCAGATGATGACAGATGATGACACATTATGACAGATTATGACTGATGATGACAGATGGTGACAGATGATGACAGATGATGACAGTTGATGCTCATCGAATTTTCCCGTTGGCGATGGGAGTGCTCCACCGGTGCTCCATTCCCTCATCTGGTCGTCAGATGAGTCCAAGTCTATGATTGGGGGGCCTTTCTTTCATGCCCGCTACGGCTACGGACCGGCTCCGGACTCGGGTGTCGGGCCGGCTGGGACTGCCCCATTTGAAACGGGGGAGCCCCTGCATCTGGATTTACACTTGGGCTAGGCCACATACGCAATAGCTCCATACAAACTCGAGGAAAACTTTGCTCGAGTGCTTCCGATGTTTCTCTCGGGACTTCCGCTTCCATGCTGTAAGAAGACCTCTGATCACTCGGTATTCCTGTTCAGTCAGGCCCCGTACTCGAAAGATGTGGCCAGTATCCTGTGCCTGAGGCCGGTGTCTAACGGGCACGGTGGGTTGGTCCCGTAACGCGCACTTTCGGTTTCCTATCCGGTTCCGGTTCGGGGTCATCACCGTCCGGACGTTGACCACTGCTAGCCCGTTTCGAGCGCTTTGGCCGTGTGAGATCTATATGAGCTGTAGATCGGAAACGTGGGCCTGAAACCGCTGGTTCACTAGGGCCCGGTAACTCCGATTGGCGCGAGTGTCCGGTCCCCTCTTGCCGTTGCAGCTTAGAGCGGGTGAACAGGGGAAAGCCATAGCTCCTGGTTGTCTGCGTACAAGAAAGCTATCCGACCCTAATCTTGGTCTTTGTTGGAATAAATTCAGTTCCAATTGGTTGATGAATGTTCGTAAATCCTTGACGTCAGATATGCCCGGCACGGGCCCTGCTATCGGCTCCGCGTCGTATTCCCTGTTCCGGAGAGTAGAATCAATTCGGGCTGGCTTGAGTCGAAGATACTCCAATTGATTTCTAACACTCGCTTGCTCGTCCCATTCATCTTCACTGAACTCACCTTGGTCAGTAGGTGACAGGAACTCATCGGTCTTGTGAGAGGCAGCATCTTCTCGTTGGTCATCCTGACCCTGATTCGTAGATTCTTCCTGTAGCTTCTCCTTTTGAGGGGCTTTATTTTTAGCTGAATCTGATCGCAAGAACGGTCTACTAGACGTAGCACCCGTAAAGGTCGGACCCGCAGATGCCTGACTTGTCGAAGATTGGGTAGAAGAGTGCTTACTCAAGGCAGGTTGGCTAGACGTCAACCTCCCAAAACCGTTTGGGTTCAAACGCCGTCTGTCCATCGAGTCCCTCGACGTGGCCGTGTCGGTCGGTTTGGTAGGAGCCTTAGGAGTTTTCACAGGTGATCGTAACAGAGACATTTGTATAAATTTCCGGGAAAAGTTACACTCAACGTATAACGAATTGACCGTTACAAGCTAAAATAAAATAGCTGGTTAAAAACCAAATGCCGAAAAAGTAAATTAATTAAATACGTATAAATTACAACACAAGAAAAATACAAAGAGATCAGAACGGAGAATATAAAGAAAACAAGGGCACCTACTACAAAAGGGAAATGACAAAATAGGAAAATTAAAATAGGGTAAAACCAGAGGAAAAAAAGAGAAAGGTCGAAGACTGGCAGCCTAATCTAAAGTTGATAGGATATAGCTAACCAAACTTTACGGGTGGAAACTGTGCGTGGATGGAAAACGACGAACCTGGAGGAGACTTATGTTCCAGTCGACCTGGGCAGGATCTCGCCAAGACAAAACAACCTAAGTAACGACTGAATAAATCCGCCTAAAGGGACAAATAATGCCTAACAAATGACAACTTGAGGGACTTCGTATAAATTAAGTACACGCTCAGTAAATGATTAAACTACCTAAGTCTGATGATAACTCAAAACCTTACCTGCCGATTATACAAATCTAACAAAACCTAAACTAATATACACCATCAATTAGGTTGTTAATTTTTCAGAAAAAAATGGTAAATTGTAAATAAAGTTGAGTTAAAGAATTGCTATTTATACCATGTAAGTAAACGTAAATTAATCCTAAGAAAAACTAAGTTCAAGATCAAAGTCAGAAAGTGCATACAGTAGATATTAGGAGTACGTAGAAATCCGAGTTTTGCGTATTAAACATTCTTTAGACATAAGTAGGAATGTGAGTTTTTGACAGACTTATGCGTAAGTAGGAATTGGGGTTTTGAAAACGGCTAAATAGGCCTAAGTAGAATAAGTCTACAGGTAGGAGTACGCAATCTACCATTGTATGCTGTTGCTTCCTGATTCATATGGTACCATTTCATCCAACTACTCGAAATACTCGCAGTCAGCACAGTTTCCATTTTTAACTACACTGAATAATTATTGGGAGAAGTATTCCCGTCACCCAGAAAAATCGCCAATTGTTGACTGAAAAAGCTCTACAGATTAAGATGAAAAAATGGGTTGCAACTGTATTTTGTTGATTAGAATTAGATTAGAAGTACTGCAACTGTTTTGATGCCTGGGCGACAAAACCACTGTTTACGCATAAACAGCTGTTAAAACTTATGCCAATTTTTGCTCCAAAAGGCTTGAAATGTTGGAAACGTATAGTTTTCCGGACATGACAATTTCCTGAGAATTTTCCTCTAGAATGTGGGTGAGAACATTTGCGATTGTCACACGATTACCAAGAATACTCTCTTTCTAATATGTTGAATTTAATATCATATCTATACTTCCTAAGTTTCTCCCGCCAGTATTGGTCAAATCTAAGAAGAAGATGAAAATTCAATCACTAACATTTATACTTCTTCTTAATTAGTTTGCCAAAATACCCTGCAAAATAATTTTATTCTTTTCCCTTAACAGATACAGTGTCATAACTTAATTCAATGGTGATGTGATGTACGCAGCTTGCATCAAGAGTATATTATTATTATACTTCTTAAAGTTTCTCATGTTAGAATTGACAACATACAAAAAGAAAGAAAATGCAATCGCTGCAATTTATACGTCAATACCAGTGTCAAGTTGGAAGGGTATAGCTAACCAAACTTTACGGGTGGAAACTGTGCGTGGATGGAAAACGACGAACCTGGAGGAGACTTATGTTCCAGTCGACCTGGGCAGGATCTCGCCAAGACAAAACAACCTAAGTAACGACTGAATAAATCCGCCTAAAGGGACAAATAATGCCTAACAAATGACAACTTGAGGGACTTCGTATAAATTAAGTACACGCTCAGTAAATGATTAAACTACCTAAGTCTGATGATAACTCAAAACCTTACCTGCCGATTATACAAATCTAACAAAACCTAAACTAATATACACCCTAACAGCTCAGTAACTCAGACCGCATTTAGTAAAGTACAGGCAAGAGGGGTGACCCCCGAAATAGTACAGCACGGCATCATAAATTTTGACAGAAAAGTATTCCTAGAAAAACAATAAGCACTTAAGCAAGGGTTCTGACTAAATTAAATAAACATCGAACAATATAAGCACCCTACCAATTACACACCACAGAATACTCAATACAATATTTAACCCCACTAATTATAAACCCTCAACACAATAAAATTCCAGAATAATTCCCTAAGCCGCCGCTTCTGTAACAGATATATTCAAAAGCATTTGACCTGAAAACTTGTTATAAAATTAAAGCATAAAACATACAATACCAATAATTACTAAAACACTAATGAAATTCTGGTCGACTCTCAAGGTCGCCTTGGAGCCTTGACAATAAACAGAAAGCACACTAACTTACAACCACCCTGCAAATGAAATCCAAATGTTAAAAAGCACGCAATAAAAATAAGCGGGGCAGGGTTAGTAGAGAAAGACGGCCGCACGCAAGTAAGCAAATAGACAAGACGGACTGGTTTTTAAAGAAAAGGCTGAGAGGGACACTTGATGAAGAGTAGAGTAGAAAAATAATTTCTATTTAACAAGCAAGATTTATGGGTAAGAAAACTAAAAACATATAATACCAATTTGTGCAAACGGTCAAACTATTGCTAAGCCAAGCAACTATTAGCTAACTCAAAAATCTATATAAACGGGTGAAATGTTGAGAGATTGTCAGTTTGACTCCTGCTGTCGCCGCGAGTGGTCGGTTTTAAAAGTTCTCTCGAAAATGTATTGGTGGTGTTGGTTCAGTGTTCAAAGTAATGAGGTGGAAATTTGGGACTACAGTGTGCCAAGTTACTTCACCCCGAAAAAAGCTATCGAGGATGGAAGATCGGCTACTTTTAAATTTAAAGGAACTTTTGGATTACCATTTTTGGGAGTTTTAGAAGGACCCGATTTGGTAGACCTTCGGATGGTTGACCAAAAACAAATTCCACTTACCGACAACCTTGCTCAAACCCTGGGAACCAAGCTTCGCCTCCACCTCTGCTCCAACAGTCCTCTTCAGGGCTACTGTTAATAGTGTACATATTTGTTGTATATAACGATTGTATCTAGAAAATAAAAAAGAAGAAAACAGAAATATACAAAAACATTAGATGGTGAAGGACCGGACTTAAGTAGTTAGATAAAGTTAGTAGTTTAGGTAGGTAGGTTTCCGGTGTAATGGGCCGACGCCGGGTCCCAAGCCCCGGGGGAAGAACTCAGAGGGTCGGAAAGAAAGAGATTGGTGTAGTTTAGAATAAGCCTAAGTACGTGTGAACTGAAGGAAAGGTCAAAAGGTCATTTACTCCCGGGAGCGGGGTGCGAAATGTCCGTACTATACTACTAGTGTTCCTAGCTTTGCTTATGAAATCCTGCCTTCTTAATGAGCAACACTCTCAACTGAATGGAACCGTTTTATTTGTATTGCAGCAGCAAACAGCATGAAAAGCGCAAATTTTTGATTTCTTTATACACAAACTCCCAACAGTAGTTTAATACTTTGCTTAACTTCCGCAAACAGTACACGAGAGTATTGCCGTTACCTGGAATAACTGAGTTGACGAAGGATCTGTTCACTGCCTTAATTTATTGGCAACAAAGTGCCTATTCTGAAAATATTCAGGAACTTCACTATTGTTGTGTGACGTAGAGTAGAAAAACAATTTCTATTTAACAAGCAAGATTTTATGCAAAAGGTTAAGTTTTTTGCCGGATGGACATTTTCCGTAACCGTAAACCTGCTGCGCAGCTAAATTATTTATAACAGAAAACTTACTTGCTTAATACAAAAAATAAAACGTGTAAAACATTGTCTGAGTAGGAATAGATATTGTTAATATTATTGTTAAATAATTGTTTGAGATATTCGACGAGTTTGGTCTCACTTAGTGAATTAAGTTTCAACACAAATATTATTAGGTATTCTATTCTGCAACTGTTTTTGTCTAAAATCTCTGCTGAGCTGATAAATGATTCGAAGGTCAACTGAGTCATCAATCCTAATAACGAATGAATTGTCCGGTTTTGTAATTGCCATTATGACACGAGCATATATGCGTAAATACTGCATGAATCAGAAACTTTGATTCTTTGAAAAGAAAGCTAGGTAGATTTCACACACAAAGCATACTGGCCCTATATTAAAGCACTCTCACACGCATTTATGTAGAAATGCATCTTTACCAAATAAACTGCGTGTGCGGGCCCGGTCCGAGCAAACATAAGAGACCTGCTGCGCTGAGGCGCAGCAGGAAAAATCGACGCCAAATGCATTTGTGGTGTCTACATCAAATAAACGTTTATTTCACTCATCAAGTTAGTTTCACCGTGAGCGAACATCGGTTAATACAGGAAGTCACCTGTGGTCGCAACACCTTGGGGCTCAGAAGTCAAGAAATTTTGAAAACAATTAGATGTTGAGTTGACATGCTGTGCTTGCTTCTGCTCTTCAACAAGTAGGGCTTGGTCTATAGTTACAGACAGTATACAGACGGTCACTAGTACGCATAGACGAAAAAGGAAATAAAGAGTGAACCGTGTAGCGTGAAAACAGGAGTGTGGATGCTGGATCAATTTTCAGCAGGCATCCGCTTATCTAAAATTAAGAAATCTAAAACAAACGCAGGAGTAGAGCAACTTATTGACGTCTTTAAAGGTTTATTTCGTATGGTTCCATTTCGTCTTTCTTAGCCTTATGTTTTCATTTCCTGCTTTGTAAATTTGTTTTATCCAGGTTTCCAGATGATTTCTGTCTTTTGTTACTTGCAGACAAGAAAAAGGGTTAAGCTAATAGTTATTTCTGGAAGGAGCTAACAGGTCACTTCAAAGTCTCAATTGTGAGATTTTATTCAACTCATCCTTACTACCACTCAAGTTTGGGGGTCGGGCAAACTTGATACCTCTGTAATAATTCTGAACACTGGTGGGAGTACGAGATTTCAAGCAAGGTGATCAATTCTTCTCTCAGGGAACTTTCTAGTAAACTGATCGCTTCGCTCATTAATTTTTCAGACCAGTTACCATTTTCCCCTGCTTTTTCAGAGCTTACGTAACTACCAGTGTCCACCCTGAACCTCAACTGCATAAACTGACAAGACAAGACACCTGACCTGGTGAAAGAAATTCACAATTTACCGGAACGGTAAAATTAGTTTTTACAAACCAAGATCTGTACAGTGATAAAGATTAATCGGATTCTCGGTAATGGTCAGACATTGACAAAATTAGAATAACTTTTTAGAAATATGCTTGGTTTACCCTTTAATAGTTCAATCCAGGAAAGTTACAACTCATATGTCAAGAAATTTACCTGGTATTACAAGTTACCTTTGTGTGAATGTAAATCCTAGTGAAATGTGAAATCTGTAGGTCGAAATCGACAGTTATTACAGTGAACGCAGTGCCGAGTAAGGGGTGACAAACCGTATCAAACAAACTTCAGTAATCTGAACAGACGAAGGCGCTACTAGCCTGAGACACACACAACAGCATGACGGGCGTTACAGCCGAACTACCACAAGTAATCGAGAGCGAGAGCCAAGGTCTTCAAACTCACCTCAACCTCAAACTGAAGGCTTACCGTCAGTAACTCGACCCCGTCACAGCTATGTCCACGTGCAATTTTCTGTGGATGTCGGCTTTTTTAATTTTTTTCAAGTTTTGCGTTTCTATTGAAAATGAATATTCATACGTCACGATTAGCATGACATGTGCGTTTGCTTAAGGTGCTGGTTTCCTTTCGGGTATTTTTGACTCCCACGGCTTTAATCCTTTACGCAAAGGGCTAAAACTTACGAAATAACCTATTTCCGTGCTCTTTAACATTTTAGGACCAGTCCCGTATTCTTAGGCCAAAAGATAAGAAAATTTTGGTTTTTGGCCTTAGGCTCAGACAAGACACGGGATTGGTTGGTATGGCTGGAAAGAGTACTCGAAAATAAACATTTTTGCTCTTACAACCTTTGAGCTATCTCCAGTGGTTAAGTCAGTATAAGCAAAAAACTGTTTTTAGGGTCAAAAAAATGGCCATTTTCGAGGAAATCAGTTTTTTCAAAATTACTGCCACATGTTTAGGACAAAATTGGCTTGGTTATACTCAATCGATACATCGTCCAAATGCACATTTTATGAATGCATGTTAGCCGGACTTTATTGCTTTCAGTTAGAGATTTGTCCGAAAAACCATTTTGGCAAAACTGCGATTATTTTGTTTCGAACATCGATTTCTCAAAAACTACTCGACGGATTTTGGAGATTTTCGGCAGAATCGAAATTCGCACTTCTGCGGAGGGACATTTTTCGGCGTTGGTTTGGGCTAAAACGTATTGAGTAGCAAGAAACCTCAATGCGAAGTTGCGAAATTTCACGTTACTGTGCATTTTGCCGATTTTCTTGACCGTTAAGACCTGCTGAGCCAAATCCAAAAAAACGTCCCTCGGCCCATATGCCCTTCATATAATGGCACAAAAGGAACTTTTGGCCGATTCTTTAGTTTTGAGGAATCGATGTTCAAAAACTTTTGGTATATATTCATCCTGTTAGATGTCAGCTTGTCAGAAAATTTCTGCTATTTTTTGCTAATTTTGCCGGTTCTGTAAGCTCATGTGAATGTACAGATAATAAGCATTAAAACGATGTATAAAACTCTTTGCAACTCCCAACATTGCGAAAGTTATAGCGTTTCAAAAAAATCACAACAAAAGCACTGCACAAAAGGAGACCACCACCTTAAGATTGCTTTGCTCAATGGCTCATGGGGTTCCCGAAATCTTCGAGAAAAGCCGGTTAACCCCAGCCCATCAAATTTGAACCCATAAGATGAAAAACATACCAATTAATCGCAGCAACCCAAGCAAACAGAAATAAGAGATTAAGTGGACATAAAAGACACTTTCCACTATACTTCTAAACTGTGCAGAATTCCGACAGAAATGGTTAGTTTGGCGAATAATGCACAGGGAATCGCACTCTCATATTTGAGCACAGAAAATTGAACACTGAGGGTTAAGAAAAACTAGCGAAGTAGCGAGAATGGGTTGCCGCGGCATTTTCCGTTTATATATTGCTGTATCTCACAAAAGAGGCACTCCTGTGAACCAGTATAGTCTGATTCGTGTAGTCCATATCGGGAGCTTTCATTAGAGTGCCATGTTGACCACATTTTGAAATGTTTCAATTTTCGATCATTTTGGTCGATTTTGGCCATTCTTGACCACTTTGAAGCTCCGTAACTCAATTTTCGTAGATTTTGGCGATTTGGCCCTATTAGAACTACTCACCGAGAACTATCGAATGATGCCCACATTGGGCGGCTTCTGCTGCTTTCCATTTTGACCATATGCAGCATCACCGTATCAAGTACTTTCGCATACCGCGACGGGGGGAGCCTTCCACGCTCATCCCACCCCAAACCCGCGCTGAAAATTTCAGATCAATCGGTAAACCCTAGCAAAAGTTAGAGGGGGAGACACAGGAGTGGTAACGAGATGAAAGCGTTGCCTTTTTTGTGGAAAAGGCGGCAACCCAACAAGGACAGTAATAGTTAGTCAGAAACAGTTAGGATTAAGCATTAAAATTAATTAACAGCACATAGGTTACAGAGTCAATAGTTTGAATCAATGCGTGAACACAAAAACAAGTTCAGACACAAAACTCAGTATATTCAGACAAAATTTTCGCTCTCTCAAACTCATTCAAGGTTAAAGGTAAAGGTTAACTCAGAAGGTTAAATTTCTCAAAATCTTCCTATTACATTAATCGTTTGTGTCCTTTCTGACTATCTTCTGGGTACAGTGCTTTTAGCTTTGATTATGAAATCTTGCCCTTTGACTGAACAAAACTCTCAACCAAATAGAACAAGCTTTTTGTTTATATTGCAGCATCAAACAGCATGAAAAGCGCGAATCTTTAAATTTCCTTATACACAAATTCTCAACAGTAGTTTAGTACTTTACTTAACTTCCGCAAACAGCAAACAGGAAAATTGTCATTTAACTTGTTTTAATTCGTAAACAGTTTCCGGCTACTGCTGGTAAAACCTGGTTAACTTAAGATAAAACCACTTTCTTAATTTATTACAATAAAGTATACTGAAAATATTCAGGAACTTCACTGTTCTTGTGTGACGTATGACCTAGGAAAACAATTTCTAGTTTAAAAATGTCTTTAAAATTAAAGTTTAAAATATTTCATGGTTCTTAACGGATCTTAATTTCCAACGTGAGCTGATTAAAATCGGTTAGTACAAGAAATTTCCCGAGGGTCGCAGCACCTTAGGTATGATTATGCAAGAAAACTTGTAAACAGTTCGCTTGTTTTCAAATAAAACAATGTATTAGATTAGACATGCCTGGACGATATAAATAGTCAAAAATTGAAGTAAAATTTAGTGCTTGATAACAACTTTGTTCTGATTCAGCCTGATAGAGGTGAGTATTCCACTTCTAGGTTAGGGTCCACGGTAGGTAGCATAGCTTTGCAAAGGATGAGCCAGCATGTCCTGTGTGTATAGTAGATGCGCCCAATCTGCGTCACCTTTTGTCCACGCATAAAGTGTGTTCACTTTGATTAACTGTAACTTTTGAAAGATCAAAGCTTATGAAATGAAACTTTACAGAAGTGTCAAGTACATCTACTTCTACATTTCTTTAAAATTTGACTGTTTTAGATAGAGCATACCGTAAGTTATAGCTGTTTTTTGCCAAAAAAGTGCAGTTTTTCGCTGTCAAAGGATTGTTCCCTAAAGTGCGTCGGTCGTGTCTTAAAGTGCGTCATTTAAAAACTCCTATGATTTGCATTAGAAAACTAAACTTTGAGACGTTATATCTTCCATTTTCTACAATTTACGAAAATTTTTTATATGGTAGTTGGCTTGTTCATAAACAATATATATCAAAATCAACAAAATCTGTGATCTTCGAAAAATTTGTCAAGAGTTGCAAATTAAGCTTTGACAATTTATAAAATGTAATTTTATGATTTAAAGCCCGAAACAACGACTTTTACTAAAAAAATAAAATGCCATAAAAACAGAAAATTTGGTATCAGATTGCTCAGAATTATTCCGAGGATTGTGTTTTTCCACTTACTTTTGTCTTAGGTTAAGTTATGGAGCCAGTATTTGCATTTATTTGAAGCAAATTTACACGTAAAAGATACGAACGCACATTAGGGATATTTGCGCAAAAAGTTAATTTAGAGCGACGCACTTTAGGCACTGATCAGTGGTTCCAGCAAAATCGGAATTTCTCAGTTCTAGTACGGCGAAATCAGGAATTGTTTACATTTTTGGAATCAGCAGATTCTAACGAACAATTTGATAGCTGACACTTTAAAAGTTGTTAGGTATTAAGGTTGTTAGGTGCATAAAACTGAATTTGGGACATTGCTTAAACTTTGGCGGACAACGGGTGTTTTATTCAAAGTATATTGAATTTTGTAGTATTGTGCACGGTCAAAAAATTTTTAGGAAATATTTTTTACACCATTGCATAGAGCTTGAATAGACCTGCTCAGAAATGTAAAAACTTTAGGATATCTTCCATTCTGTAGTGCACCAGATAACTTTAAACGGCTGAGTGACGCACTTTGGGGTATCACGCACATTGGGCGAATCTACTATATGCAGTAGACATGTCGTAGGTAGAAGCCACACATGCGCAATGCCAAGAGTACATAATAACTAAGAGGATCACAATCGTCAAGCTCTTAGTTAGTAGGCTTGCGACGTGATCTGCACGATAACGGATGATCTTCCCCACAAATTAGACCCATCACTTCAAAGAAATTTGCACGCTATGCTTGTGCGCTGAAGCTCGCAACAGATACACTTTGGACTAACTGATTATGGTTTTGAGCTTTAGAACGCAGGAATAGCATGCAAATTTCTTTGAAGTGATTGGTCTAATTTAGGGGGGGGGGGGGGGAGTCAACCGTTATCGTGCAGATCATTGGCCGATTTCATCATTAGTCACAAGTTCACAAGCCACAACTTGTGAACTTGTGACTTGTGGCCACAAGTTGCCCAAAATTGGGTTTCATCAAAATTTGCAGACAACTTGTGGCCACAAGTCACAAGCCACAAGTAAATGACAGGCAAGCACGCTGAAATGACGTCAGAGCTCACAAGTTTGGGAACGTACCTGTGGGGAAAGATGCCAAAACAGAAGCAATTTGAAACCAACCAAAGAACTGCAGTAAACAAAAAACAATAATTCAAGATTATGCAGCGAATGGAAGACTTTTCGAAAGTTAAATTGCTCAGTAATTAAATAAGCAATAGAAAATAAAGAAATGGATACAAGAAAAGTAAATTAAGTAAAGAATTACCACACTTAGATACACGAATAAATAAGCGTAAATAATCAGTTTAGTACATTGAAAAAGCTTCAAATTTATACCAAAATTTGGCGCTGCAAATTTCAGTAAAATTTAGGCCATTTCATTTGTTAATTGTTAATTTCGAGAAAGTGTCGTCGTCCTTCAGAAAACGAGTAAATTCATTTAATATTAATTTTTTATTATTTAAAATTTGAGTGCCACAAGTGATACTTTGACTTGTGGGATTTTTCAGCTGTTTGCAGGGACTTGTGAACTTGTGACTTGTGGCTTGTGGCTTGATGAAACCGAAACTGGAAAATCAACTTGTGGGCAACTTGTCACAAGCAGGGACTTTGCTTGTGACTTGTGGCTTGTGACTAATCGTTGATGAAACCGAAATTGCTTGTGGCTTGTAAACTTGTGAACTTGTGACTAATGATGAAATAGGCCCCATGTCGCAAGCCCACTAAACTAAGAGCGTAACGCTTGTCATATGTATACTTTATAGCACACCTTAGCGTGTATTCACTGATTTATACGCACGCCGTGTGGGAAGCTCCGAGGGTGGGGCACGAGTGCGCGAAGCGCACGAGTGCCACGCACGAGGGCTTCCCATACGACGTACGCAGTAGAAATTAGTGAACAACGCTAAGGTGTGTTGTAAAGTACTTATACTACGATTCAACCTCTCCTTAATTGATGAAACCTTACTCATTTATGTTGCAGCTGACAGCTAAGTTTAGACAAATTTCAACATTAAATGGCAGCAACATTATTGCCTGCCGCGGCTGGGAGGCCTACTTTTTGGTGTGCAGCAGAGCTGTCTAGGTTGGAGCTCTGCTATACACACTGCTGTAGCATGCAGGCAACTGTATGCTACAGCAATTTAGATTAGGGACCGGCTTCCCAGCGTGCAGCGTGCGTATAACTCAGTTATACGCACGCTGCACTGTGCATTATCTGATTTATATGCACAGTCTTTACATAGGAAAAGTGCAAAAGAGTTGTATAATCTTAGTTATTATGTACTTTTGGCAACGCCATATTGTTCAACAACTTTGTTCTGATTCAGCCTGATAGAGGTGAGTATTCCACTTCTAGGTTAGGGTCCACGGTAGGTAGCATAGCTTAGCAAAGGATGAGCTAGCATGTCCTGTGTGTATGCAGTAGACATGTCGCAGGACACACATGCGCAATGCCAAGAGTACATAATAACTAAGAGGATCACAAGCGTCAAGCTCTTAGTTAGTAGGCTTGCGACATGATCTGCACGATAGCGGCTCATTCCCCCCACAAATTAGACCCATCACTTCAAAGAAATTTGCACGCTATGCTTGTGCGCTGAAACTCGCAACAGACACACTTTGGACTAACTGAGTAGTTGTGGTTTTGAGCTTTAGAACGCAGGCATAGCGTGCAAATTTCTTTGAAGTGATGGATCTAATTCGGGGGGAATCAACCGCTATCGTGCAGATCATTCGCAAGCCTACTAAACTAAGGGCGTAACGCTTGTCATATTCTTAGTTGTTATGTACTTTTGGCAACGCCATATTGGGTCTTTTCTTGTGTAGGCTAAAATCCGAAACTCCCAATGTGCAGTAAAATTTTGGACTCCCGCACAGAGCGAAAATCTGCACAGAAGATCCGTGTGGAGTCAGCACTGTTGGCATCCTCGCGCAGAGTAGCGCGTCCCTGCCCGACGGCCAGCACTTTGCGCAGAGCAACAATTCAGTAAAAACATCGAACACTCTCAAAAAGACTCCTGTAGAAATTACAGGAATTCTTGTAGTCTTCTACAAGAGTGCTCCTGTGCGGTCAATTACTAGCGGAGCTTCCTGTATTTTCTACAAAAGTAACTTTTGCATTTTTACCGGCCTTTCGAATAGCAAAAATTACAGGAGTTTCCTGTAGAAAACACTAAAGAAACCAGTAGTTTTGTTCGACTTTTTAGACAAATCTGGACACCGGATACTAAATCAGCGGAAGGAAAATACTATATAGCTCGTCTCGTACTCCAGTAAAATTATTCCTGGCCCAAAAGATTTCGAAAATCGTGTCACATCAGGTTCATGTCCAATAAGCGGATGTTTGGTTTCTAAAAGCTGGACAGAAGGGGAGGAAGGTTCAGCTTTTCACTCGCCATTGAAAGGAATTGGCCCAGCCGGGTGTCGAACCACGGCCCTTCTGACTCCGGAGCAGACATGCTAACCAACTACACCACAGGGCCATCAGCTGATACATCGTTACAGGCATATCAATCTTTCCTATGCCTGATTCCCTTACAATTTTAATGATTGATTTGACTTACGAATCAAGCGTATGCTGACATAATAGCCCATGAAATCTCAAATTTCAATGCCCAGAACTGGAATTGGACCGAGTATACGATTGCTTTGATAAAGAGATAAAATGAAAGCAGCCTAACAAAAATTCATTGTGCAAAAACGTACATTTTTATCTGCACCAGACCGGAAAGCCATTTTCCGGTTTTTCCGACCGTACACCATACATCAGTCCAGTTTTGATCAAACCGGACAAAATTTCGAATACAACTACATTCTCCCTGCGGAATCCACGGAATCCAAAAATCTGAGCAGCAAAACTGTACGACCAACTCGTCGAGCTGTACAGTGTTTGGTACCTATGCGTCAAGTAACCGGGCGCGGACCTGATATGACCCAATTTTCGAACATGTTTTGGGCAAACAACCAACTATGAAATACTTGGCATTTTCCTTCCGTATGTGAAAAGTTTTTATCGGTTAAGTTTAAGTATATATCCGGTAACCGGATATAGACAGGATATGATGGTTTTTAACCTCTTGAGGATTCTAAAAATATATACTTTGACCAAAACATACTGGGCGAAATATAAGCGCATTTCCCTACTTAACATTTAAAGTTAGTCTAAATAAAGTAGGTAGTGTTGTTCGCCGGCCCAATTTTTCGTGGGCTGGCCGGCGTGGCCCAGCTCGAGATGTTCGCCGGCTATCCAAAATACAATTAAAATATACGATATTTGATAGTTTTGAAGGCAAATTATAGCACGTTTACTGTCGCCGGCCTGTATTTGACATGCCGGCCTGTCACCGGCCAGCCGGCCGGTCTAGACAGGGCCGGTGCACAACACTAGTTATAGTGCTCTTGCTGTTCAACAACAACAGATTGATACGTATATATTCTTGTGTACTGAAGTTTCAGCTTCTCTGTTCACCAGTTGTGACAGTTTTCGGCTTTCGATTCAGTGTTGGGTGCCTTGCAAGGGAGCTAGTTATGGGAAAGATTTTGAACTTTAATTTTAGTTTCACCTAAATTTAAGTTGGAATCGAAAACTTGGGAAGGACTTTTATCATTGACCTTTATTGTCGTTAGAGCGTTCGAGCAGCTACATTCCAATGATCTATTGATACTTCACTAATGTTTAGGAGTGTTTGACCTCAAAGCAAATTTGTCTGTGAATTTGAAAAGTGTTCTGTGAATTTGAGATAAAATTTTATGCTACATTTTCTCTGGATTTCTGTAATAGGTGTTTGATTTGATAACGACACCAACCTTTGATTGGCCATCATGACGCATTGGCTTAAAGTGTTGACACTGTTGTCCCTCTATGTAAGTGTACTTCTCTTCTAGAACTTTAATTCGCAGACTGTACAACAGTCCCAAAAGCTGAGAAGTTGAAAGCAGACAACCCGACAGATCGGACTGAAACGACTGTAGCTGTTTGTAAAGGAAAATATTGGTTTACTTCTGCCTTCCTCTACAGTGTACGATAAACAGAACTTTGAGCCAGTATCGTAAATAGTTTACGTTCTGTCCACGGTTCATACCCAACTGTTCCATTAATTATAAATTAGCATTATAATGTGTACATAATTGATTAATTCTAGATACAGTTTTGTTTCAGTTCTATGGATTCACAATCAGCGCTTCAACAACCGCAAGTTTAATTAGCTGTCAGTACAGAGAAGCAAACAAAGTGATGAAAGAGTACGTAAGCTGTTTATTAAGTAGTTAGGAGAATGCTACTCTGTTGGCGAAGAGACTAAACGGGTCTTGTGTGTCTCCTTCGGTCTCTCTCAGCCTTTGCGTAGAAGAAATTACAAATGATAGTTGAAGTGTTTTAAAACACATGCATATAATCATTTGAAAAAAGTTGTTCATTTAAGAGTACATAATGAAGTAAGGTCAAGAAAAAGAGTTTCCAACAGTGTAAGGACACTTTATAATTATTTGCTTTTAGAAAGTTAAGCTTAATCTAAGCGTAAGCAAAATATAAGCACTCATTTGTATTCCATTAACTAAATCACTCTATTGAGATTTTACAGTTAGCCTTGTCTCGATTACCCCCCGCCAACTCAAAATTTTTAAAACTTGACCAATTAACCTAGAATTTAGTATGGGTATGTTTTCAACTATGTGAGTTTTAGCAAAATTTTTCGATTTCGCCAAATGAGATTTTTTCGATGCGCAAGGGGGGAACCAAGAGGAGCCGAAAAATTTTAGTCTTTGATTTTGTTCAAAAGCTTTTTCGCAGCGCGAAACGCTACAGTCTCGGTTATTTCGGAAAGTGACCCGCCACATTGAGTAGTTACTTTACATGGTCACTGTTTCGGCTACGAGCCCGGTCTTTTCATGCTTGCTGATTAATTTTGCATGACGAACAGAATCGAAGCTTTGCGTATATCTAGCTAAAGCTAGGGTTGTGCCGTTAAGTGACTTACCCGGGCCCGGGCCGGGCCCGGGCCTACTTCATCGACCGTGACCGTGGCCCGGCCCGGAGGCCCGGGCCCGTTACAAGGCCCGGGTTCTATTCTCGGCGCTGGGGCCCGATCCGTTACAAAGCCCGGGCCGTCAGATTCAAGCCTAGACATGCCATTCTCGGTAGTAATATTTTATATTTTCGGTTTTAATATTGTACTGTCTTATTAGGTGAAAAACCACTACTTTAAGACAGGCGTTTGCAATATAACATACTTATTCTTCTGAACCTTTGGGTAGCGCTGCGAGAGCATATTTCAGTATGCTAACTAGCCAATCACATTCATATTAATCAATGAGACCCAATCAGTCGACTATACCTGTTCAACTATTAAATCTACCATTCTCTGCAGTTCATTGCCGAATCTGTTAATATTTTTAACACATGCCAGAACCAAATCAGGTCCTTAGGCAAAATTTGTTTATGAAGTGTCTGATTTCTTGTTGCTTATATCACAAAACATCCTCAGAAGACATCGCATACGCAAAGGCCATAATAAATTCAACACCGCCAAACATAGGGACAAAAAAATCCGTTTTAGAAGGCCCAACAACACCCGGGCCTGATCGGGCCCGGGCCGGCCCGGGAGGCCCGGTGGTCATGAATCGGGCCGGGCCGAAGCGTCCGCCCAGGCCCGGGCCCGTTCCGGGCCTCTCTCATAAATAGAGGCCCGGGGGGTGACCGTGACCGGCCCGGCCCGGGCCCGGCCCGGGGCCCGAGGCCCGATACAAGGCCCCGGCACAACTCTAGCTAAAGCACTGTAATGGTATTTTCACATCTTGAGTCGTGCTTATACAGATCAAGCCCCATAAATTTTGCATCATAAATAAATTAGCTTTCAATAAATAAATGTTGTAATTTGTGTTATTTTGCAAAACGTCCAGCATGCTTGGGCTTTCGCGAAAGGTCGGACTCGAGCAGAGACAGTAACAGTGTAAAGTAAGTTCTTAATGTGATCGGGCACTTCGCAAAAAGGTTGAAATTGTTAATGTGTGTACATTTGTAAGCGTATCAAATACGAGTTCTTCATTTTCTTCTTCAAATCTCTTACAATTTATTATTTCAACAGAGGAGTACAAGTAATCTTATTAGTGAATAACTGAAGGAATTCTAATCACCAGATTGGTTGTAGAATTAGCAGAGTTTATGTTTTAATTCTGCAAAGTGCTACAGTCTGACGATTCCCGCCAATTTGAAAAAACAAATATCACAAAGCAATGAACACAAACTGGGAAGCACGAACTGCAAAAGCGCGAAATATCAAACACTTTGTTAGTATTTAGTTTACACTAACGAAATTTTATTTATCTGGGAATTTTGTTGCATTTAGCTTCATGCAAAGTATTTGCAGTTTAAAAGGTGGTTTTGTTTTCAGTTGCGTAACGGCAGCAAAACAGGCAGGAATGGCTATGGGTCCAAAACGGGACGCAGCGAGATGCTTTAAGGATGTTAACAGAGAGATTAACACGGTTGTCCAATCCGCCCGTAGATGTGCCATTAAAAAGACGCGGACGTAAGCTTACATTTTCTCATGTTGTTAGCTCAAGACTCAGGACTAAACGTAGCTCAAAGTATTATGGAATGTTTGTGATTAAGGAGGGAGTCGCTTTTTGGCCGATTTTCGAACATTTCCGATTTTGCTCATTTTCACATATTTTGTAGTCTCACCCAATGGGTCCTCAAAACAAGACAAGAGCGTTTTGAGTAATATTGCTTCTATCGTTCTGTAGAGCCTTTCAAAGGTGACCTCGACAAGTGTTAAACATAGGAAAATAAATAGGTTAGCTTAAGAAGTTTGTGTCCAAAAACTTTTTAGCTGTGTGTAAGATACAGGGCTACTACTTTGCATATATGTTTAGGACATATTGTAGAGTGTAACGAATTACTTTGGTGCAATTCCATTGAACCTCCGATTTTTGGTGAATTTTCAAAGTCAGAATATTGGAAAATCGGCGGTTTTCGGACCATGAAAAATAGGACCAACAGTCTTTCTCTTATTCTGAACGATTGACAAAAGATACAAAAACGGCGTGTAGTTAGCTACACTTACGCATATTAAGCATTCTTTTGGTACCAATCTCATCTATAGGTTCCTTACAATGGATTCAACAAAATGGACACAAAAACTGCAAGTTTTGCTCAAAAACGCTATTTTTTTGTATTTTCGCATTCATCGATAGCTGTTCACTAACAAACAAGTCAAAAGCCACCAAATTTGGACAAGTTGTTTCCACATATCTGCCAAAGTACATGGCGGCAAGAAAATGTGTAAATATTGAGATGCTCTGATGTGTCGGCGCCTTTGGTCTTCTATGGTGAAAAACCAATTTCGAATTTTTCCAAATACTATCACATTGGGTATCAATCGATAGCTACTGGAACGAGGAACAACTTTTCTAATAGCACTATGTGTCTAAAACGCTGTCTTTGCAAGTTATCGAGAGTTAACGTCTTACTGCACAATGCGCCAAATTGAGGTCTGTTCCTAATGAAAGTATATGCATTGTGAGCGTTTGGCTGGATAACCTCGTGCCACTATTGCAGTGAAATATTCTGCATGTAAATGCTTTAATTTGACGTAATGAACAACCCTATGTTTGCTCGCGTTCGGATTCCACGTGATTTTGAGCGGATCATCACAGAAATTTTCGTGTCTGGCGGGTTTGCACCTAAATTAAACTCTGGCACAGCTTGATATCGAACTCCAATATTTTGTCTTGTTTTTGAGAACATATGTACCTATAATATGTGTAATAATGATCGAAATCCGTGACTATCGATTTTGAACCAAAGCGACCCCCTTCTTAATACTTATAACAAGTCCGTGGCGAGAAATACACCTGGTCGTCGTTAGTTCCCAACTCGTTCTAGCGGCTGCCCAAGCCCTGCAATCTTGTGTGGCCTTCA
>JASAND010011667.1:0-53191 GCA_030248195.1 Trissonchulus latispiculum
ATTGACCGGGTTAATGCTAATTTTGCTAATTTTGTGTGATTGGGTATTTTTGTGACAATCAATTTTTCATAATGCTATTTTTTGGTGACGGTTGATTTTGGTGACAGTTAATTTTTGTGGCTTCTCGCGTGTGCGTTGCTAGCTAAGTCTTTTGGATGTTGTTGAAATATTTTGGAATTTATGCATGTTCTTGTGGTCATCTTGAGTGTCGTCACGAATCTGCGGTTTCTGTTTGAAGTCATGTACTGAACTGTAATTGTACCTCTTGGAAAGTGATTTTGAAAAGAAAGTCCATTTGAAAATTTATGATTCTGTTTACGAAAAAGCTCAAAATTTCGGGCACTTATCTCACCAGGAAACTAAGTGGGGTTAATGCGTCCAAGTTTGGGATTTTTGGGAGCCTCCTTCACCCCGAGAGCTGGGTTCATACGTCACAGATAAGTGACGTATGACGATACACACACTCACAGAACGCACTACATGAAAGGGAGCCGCAAGCTCCGCCTCCTGCACGTCACACACTCTGATTGACAGGTCTTCCCCAAACTCCGAAAATTTCCAAAAATTCAAAATCAGTCGTGGTTTGGCCGCCGTTGGATTCAGTCGTGTGCTCTGCGCTTTTCTGCTTCGTCTTGCTATTTGTGATACGTACAACCGAGGGCCCATTGTGGGAGAGACCGGTTGGTACTTGTGTTTGGTCAGTTTAACCGAGGGCCCACTTTTGGGAGAGACCGGTTAATCTGTTTTTAACTCAGTGTTTCGGGACCGGCCACGACTCGTATACTTTTACTGCTCTTGCATTTCATTTTGACTCTGTGATTACTTCCCTATTCTTCCGGACGACCTGACCCGTCATCAGCACGTTGGAATACACGCCAGCTCGAGGATTCAGGATTACCAAGGTAGCTCAAGTTGTAAGTTTTTATGAATTGACCAATGAACGGTAATTGAGTTGAGACTTTCAAGGAGAATTCCAAAACCTAGGTTTACCTGACTCACCCATTCAATATTATATTCTGTTGCTTGTGACTAAGTTGAGCCTTTTCAAAGCGATTACAAAAAGCCTAGGAGCGATTCTTTTAATGTACGGTTGTCTACTGCCATTTGGTATCTGTTATACTGTCAATTGTGTATCTGTCTGTCTGTACACGTACTTGTTAGCTAAGCAAATTGTGCCGTATATAATTGTAATAATTTTATGAATTAATTAATTAAACCAATAACTTAAATTGATAGCTCGTTGACCGGCTTAACCTGCGTGTGAGCGAGAAAGAGAGAGTGAACAGTTTGAAGTCTAAACTGCTAGAGAATAGGGACATAACTGCTAGCCTGATAACTAAATCTGTGGTTAGTTAAACTAATGGTACGACCCCTGTGCATGTTCTTGAATAGCTAAGGAATAGCCAGTATCGACCCCGTGTTCGACATAGTTCTTTGGTGATTTGTGCCTAATCTGTAGAGAAGGGAGGATTGAAACGACCCCCAAATACCCTTTTCTTTACATATAACCACTAGTCACACCGCTACAAACAGTCAAACTATATAAATTTTGAAAAACACGATCATTTGTTTCTCGGTTTATATACTATAGTTCTAAAACAGATGTCACGCCACCATGAGTTTAACATTGCATCACTTTTATGACTTTGGTCGAAACTACATTGCGTTCGTGTCAATCACCAGCTGAGCTTTTTCCTTTCCTCGAGGGCAGGTCAACTGCAGAGTCAAGCACTAAAAACTAAAGGTTTTATGTAGCTATCTGGTGTTATGCAAGCTGCGTCCGTAACGCAGAAGTTTCACTGAGCTACACGACAAGGGGAGGCAGAGTTGGGTCCGGATCTAAATATTCGGAACCGGCCCGGACCCAGATTTCTCTCCACAGTCCTGTCCAGATTCGGATTCCGGGTAATAGTTTAATCGATCTAAATATTTAGAGTTTGGTCTAAGTCATACTATTACAACCCGCTATCATAACAACAAACGCATTCCAGACAATGCGGAATCAAATCTAGATTTTTGTGTGTTTTCAAACATCTATTCTGGACCCGGATAAAAATTAAACCCGGATCCTTTACGGTTCGGGTCCGGGTCCGGATACTCACAGGTACCTGGACCCAGAAGCCAACTTTGAGTGGAGGTTCATGTCAAGTTTTAAATTGAAGAATTCTAACACTCCTCTCTGTGACTTCTAGCAAGGAGCCATGCAATACCAAGGGAGTGGCTGAGGCACGCATCTCGCATTTCCGCGTCTTCACCGGACAGGCGAAGTGTATCGGTCCTTCCGAGATGTGTGCTAGCTGCCACAGCCTTAACAAATGTCTCGGGTAAACAGCATGGATGACAGTCAATGTCACCTCAAAATTCAAAGCCATTTTTAAGAATAAAACCTGTGACCCTACTTCTAGCTGCATCACCACACCGTAGTAAGGTGAACCAGAAACCACAAGCACCGAACTTATAGTTTCTATTTATCCGTGACAAGTTTATAATTTAGTGGTCTGTCACCTACCCTAGCCAAGGAAATTATTCCATTTCAAAACTTTCACAAAGTGCAACAGTTCTGAAACAAGATGCTGTTTATCTAGGCTAGGGATGCATCAGGCAGTATTCTAATTAATTTAATTTACTTCTGAGTGAACCGAATATTGACAAAACAATATGGTCAATATGTAACCCGGAACAGGAAAGGAAATGGGTAAAATATCTATGGCAACAGATTTAGCTAAATGCCAGTTGTTGTGGCTTAGTTATATTTAAGTCTCATCTGAATTATTTTCTATCTGCAATAGAGGAGACTGACTGTAATCTAAAATTCTAAGAAACCTGAAACAATAGCATATAACCAGTGGGTTTGGGATTGCACACAACAACTACAACAAAGAATAAATTAACAGGTAACCTTTCGGCAGCAATCCCCTAGGTTACTTCTTTATTTTTTCTTACTAGTCAGTCATCTAAAAGTAGTCGGGGTATCACGCATACATGTATGGTCAGATATGTAGTTTCAATCCGTCAGAATCTATGGATATCTGGCTATTCCTGTCTTCAGGGGAATCAGGAAAGTTATTTAAAATCCGGTTCTGTCAGAGGTATGCTTTGATTTTATGAGCCGTTCCTCTCGGGAATGTCAGTTCTCGACTGTATCCTTCCATAAAATAATGTGTGTAGGTATGTAAAATATAATATTTATTCATTCTACACACAATATACAATGATAATAAATCAGAATGAGTGTTTCCTTAAATTTTCAATTTTAAGTTCAATTGAATTAACGACTTTCTACTAAAAAGTTTCTATTTGACTTATGAAAATTCATTTAATGAAGAACGTAGATGTTTTCACAATTTATAAATCATAAAAAATACAACCTTAATTGGTTGCGTAAATTTCCTGAAAATTAAAAAAACAACCTTTCGGTTGTTGTGATACACGTGAACCCGAGCGGGTTCGTAGAAGTGGGCTTGAGGGCCCGTATTTGCACTTTGTTAAGCATATGACAATAGTATATACTAAAGTTGCATGCATAATATAGCACTGAAAACACAGTTACAAAACTTAATTACCTATTACAAAAACAGCATACTAAAACTAATTTATTTTACTCTATTCCATAAACGTCTCAAATCTATATTTAATTTCTTAATAGTTTTTATATTTTCGTCCGATATTTTAATAAAGCTGCTTTTATTGATCTGTTTGAATATTCTCGTTCTTTGAAATGTTGTATACAGTTTTTAAATTATATTTCTACATCGTTGGTGTTATTACAAATGTCAAAAATTCTTTGAAATTGACTATTTAATGTGCTGATTAATACGATTTTCCTTATATTTGAAGTTGTTGCTGGATACCTTATTATTTTGAGTCGTAGCTATCTCTTTTGTCATATATTGCGTATTGTTACTGTTAATTTTTGCGTTTAAGTCCAAGACATCTGCTTCTTTGTTGTTTGTATTAACTTTGTTTAATTCCAATTCTGGTGGGTACATGTGCTTTTGTTCTTGTTCCAATATATCTTCATCATTGATAACAGTAATATCATCAATGTATCTACATATTTTCTTAAGAAAGTTCAAATTTCTGTTTCTGTTTTTCATTATGTATCTGTGTTCCATCTGGTGTAATACCAGATTGGCTATGGTAGGTCCAGCATTAGTTCCCATAGGTATTCCTTTAACCTGCCTGAAAAGATTATTGCCTACTGTAAAATAACTGGAATTTAGTAACGTTTTTATGATATCAGTTTACTTTGGTTTCGTAACGGTTGGTTCGTCTGTACTAATTTTTACGCTAGTTCCCCACATGGTGCAGTTTTTAGACATGGTAATGTGAGATCTCATGGATTCGTTTAGTAAGTTATCTATTTCGTCGTTGATGGTATTGAGAGATAAGGCCGTATAAAGTGTTGAAAATTCATACGTATTTATTGTTTTTAATTATTGTTTGTTACTAAGTTCTTTAATTGTATCTAGTATTTGTTTATGAGAATTAATTACTCAGTATGTTTCGCATCCTGTGATTTGTTTTAGCCTTTTATTGTATTTCATTCTGGATTTACTCACTAGTGTAAGTGCTTTGTGTATTAGTAGCGAAATATCCTTGAGGATTGACTGTTTACTTGCTATGATAGTTCTGAACTTTGTAGGAGGAGTAGTCGCTTTTTTGATCAACTACTCTCAAATTTTCGAATTTTAACTTATTCCTCAATGGTTTCAATATCCTCTTCATACGTTTTGGTGCTTGCCATTTTTTGGATACCACCGGGCCTATGATCTCAAACCCTATGATCTTCATGTATCAGTTGTATTTAAGGAATACTGTTGGCCAAACCAAATGTTGAGTATTCTCAAATAAGCGGAAACCAGCAAATTCCACGACCAAGAAAGCACCAACAGCTCTATTCTGCAACTATTCAAGGATTGAATCCTGATAAGGCCAACCCTTCTTCAAAATGAAACCGGCAACATAATCAGAAGTCAACTGAAAATTGTGACTTACTTTTCAAAGCATTGTATATTGTTTTCTGCTGTTGCATTTACTGCTACATTTATTTCCAACGCAAGCAAAAACTCACTCCTAAACACACAAGAGAACGCCTGAGTTGACTGCGGAGGAATGCAGATGTACTCCGCTTTCGCAGCTCAAAGCAAGAAACTTCAAAGTGGTCTGTTGCCTGCCTGCGGCAAAATTGTATAGAATAGGCATGGCACTGGGGTGCCAGCAGTTCCCACCGATAATTGTATCAGTTTTATCCGAGTTCTTCAAGGGGTTGGCCGTTCAGAGGGGAAACTCTTTGCATGGAGCTGACGGGTGGTCATGATGCGGTCAAAGCATTGTGATCATTCCTGCCCCGGCAGTAGCCTTGCCTTCGCCTCGGGTAATTGCTTATGCAATTATTCAACGCCAGATCGCGGACCAAAGCAAATTTACTCTGGCGTTGCCCCTCCTCGCGAAAGCAACGGGGGTGTGGCAGTACAGGAAAAAAACTTTATAGGAGTTTTTATGAAATTTAGGTATAAGATGCATATACGGCAGGTCTTGATCTTCCATATTGTATTAAGATTGTCTTCCTTATATTTTTGTTTGATCTTCGTTATGATGTCACTTTTTGAATCGTTTATAGATTCATATGTGTTTAGATTATTTCCTATTAGTCCTTTCTTTAAGAACTGTTTCTATGTAATAATTTTTGCAAATTTTAGCTATATTTTGGTTAGCCTTATCTACCGGTGTAAATACAAATTAGCCTTTATAATATTCGATGACGTTTTTATTTATCTTACAATTTTATAATTTGTTTTCTTTATCTGGCTATGTAAGTTGCGTAGATGTATTCTTTTTTGTTCTTTATTTCTGTAAAAATTTTATTTGCCCACATAGCTAGGGCCCTATTTCTTTAAAGATTAAACGGATTAGATTAAAATTAATCCGCATTAAAGAAATAGCACCTCGGATTAAACGGATTAGAATTTAATCCAGCGAGTTAAACGAGCTAAACGGATTAAATTTAATCCTATTTCTTTAATGCACCTAGGATTAAAATTTTAATCTAATCCTGTTTCTTTATTCACACTTCGGATTAAAAAATCAGCGAGTTAATTTTAATCCGACCTGCTTAATCGCTGTTTCTTTAAAGACTAATTTTAATCCGTTTAATCCGGCGCCTGTATTTTCAACTAGTTTTTAATCAACGTGCAGCTACGCGGATCAAACGGATTAAAAGTTGGCGGATTAAATTTTTTAATAGCTGTTTCTTTAATGGCGGATTAAACGGCTTAAAATCAACTCGTTTAATCTGCGGTTTAAAAATGGTCGGATTAAACGAGTTAATTTTAATCTGCTTAATCCGTTTAATCCATCATTAATCCATCATCATTAAAGAAATAGCAATTAAAATTTTAATCCGGCTGATTTTTAGTCCATTTAATCCGATCATTTTAATCTTTAAAGAAATAGACCCTAGGTCCACTATATTCCATTTGTGTTTTTTGTTTAGTTTAAGTATATATTCTTTCATAGCATGTTCAATTTTTTCTTCAACTATAGGCGTATTAATTGTTTTTGGTAGTCTATATTTAGGTCCTTGTTGTAGTAATTTCCTAAAATTGGGTTCTGTTATTATTAATGTATCTCCTGTTATTTTGTGATTATGATGTTTGTCTTTATATTTAGAATTTTGGCATTAGCATTTTAACGTATTGGAGTTGTAGTCTTTAATGAATTCGTCTATATTCGTATTTTGTATAAGTTTTTTGAATTAAATATAATGCTTGATACTGGTGGATTGTACTTGAACATAATTTTGGGTATTGCTGCTGTTTTCTTACCTTTGTCAAAAGGCCACAAGTGTGCAAACTTTTAAAAAATACTGTGCAATTTTAGATAATCTATGTATTTATTATTATAATTTATGATTATGTTTTCTTGTCTTTTTTCTTTTTAATGTTATTTTTATTCAAATTATTATGTAGTCTTGTTTCTAGTAGATCTTTAATGATAGGATAGTTTCGGTTGTTTTTATTATTTTCATTAATTTCTGCTAGTTTATGAAGTGAACTTACTTTAGTCTGTAGAAAAGTTGTATATATGTCCTTTCTGGAGTGATAGTTGTTGTACCATTCTTCCCAATCTATTTGTGTACTATTTTTCATATTTCTGTTTGTTTTATTACTTTAATCCCCAGTGCATTTAGGTTTTTCGACGTTATTTAAGTTTGTGAGAACCATTTTATTGAAATCATCTCCCTTAAGGATTTCGTTCAGTCCATATGGATACTTAGTTTTTAGTTGTTTGATCCAGTACGCTTCCCTTATTCTTCTTCTTCTTTCTTCATCCTTATCTTGTAAATCTGGTAGTTTTTCTATTATCTGTACAGAGAAATTTGTACAGTTACACTAACGTGTAAGGTAGCCATCTACAAGTTGAGTGGAGTCTAGTTATTTGTAAGTAAGTTTGAGTAGGTAGTACATAGTGTGATGTATCCACTTAGCAGGTGATTCAACTAACATTCAATAGTCAACCCAAAGTAAAGGAACTTAACACATTCAATAACTTATAACTTTTCATTTTTAAAGTTTCTTCTTAACTTCATACACTACATCTCCCCCTTTACTGGCGAGAAAACTCCCCAGTATAAGGATCGAATTGTTCAGGACGCCGTCGAGGCCGATTAGATCTTCTTACAGGCATTGGATTCTGCAGCTCCTGAGGAGGAGGAGGAGGCTGCACAACAGGCTCCTCCGGCCAAATCCTTTCGGCCTGAACTCCATTTGGTCGATGGACCGGGAATGCAATAAACGTATCGTCCTGCACGCTGCTGGGGTCTTCCATTTTATCACCGGAACGCAGCTGGTCGATGTGCCGCATCACCGTTTTTCCCTTCGAAAAGATTGCATACATCCGAGAACCCCGTATACTAGCAACAATTCCTAAGTTCCAGCGTTCTGGGCCGGAATATTCCCGAAACCAAACTTTGTCTCCTGGCTGGAACTTGCGCGTGGGAAAGTTAGTTGGGTGGTTATTCTCTGAGGAATTGTTACCACACTTGGACAGGCTATCCCATACGGTGCGCAACCGGCGCCCCAAGAACCTTTCGGAAGGAGAAACGCCTGTTAAAGTATGGGGAAGGGATCTATAAGTTAGCAGGAATTGTGAAACAGTTTTAGCCAAATCTTTGGTGGATGGATTTGAAGCGGTTAGCGAGTGCTTGAACGTCTGGACAAATCGTTCAGCCTCACCATTCGACGATGGGTGGTAAGGAGCTGAGAAAACATGCTTGATATGATTTTGCTCACAGAATTCTTGAAATTCCCAGGAAGTGAATTGTGGTCCATTGTCACTAACGATACTCTCTGGAATTCCATATCGAGCAAAATATTGCCGCAGAACTTGTAGAGTAGTTGAGGTAGTCGTTGTTTTCATTTCTATGACTTCTGGCCATTTTGAAAATCCATCGACAACGACAAACCACATTCGATTTAAGAAAGGTCCAGCAAAGTCCACGTGGATTCGTTCGAGTGGACGTTTAGCTAATGGCCAGCTTGCATTAGCTTGTTTAGGAGGCATGTTAGCTGTCGCGCGGCACTGACGGCAGCGTGAAGCTAAGAGCTCTATGTCCTTGTCAATTCCTGGCCACCAAACATATTGGCGTGCCAGCGACTTCATTCGTACTATACCAGTGTGGCTTTGATGCAGCTGTTCTAAGATGTAAGAACGTAGTGCTTCAGGAATGACAATTCGTTGAGAACGGTAGACGCATCCTTTAAAGACGGAAAATTCTGAGATTCTTACCGAATATCCTTTAGCTGTAACTTTAGTGCCTTTCAGTAAAGCGGAGCGAACACTTCTTAGCAACCTGTCCTGATCCGTGGCTAAGGCAACACTTTCTACAGTGCATGGCAAGCTTTCGGCGAGGTTGTAGAGAATCTGAGAAAACTCGACATCGTCGGTGGTGACATGGTTCCGAGTGATGGCATCCTGGAAAAGCAATCTGCATTGCCATGTTGATCTGTTGGCCGAAAAGTTATTTCGTACTGATATGCTTTGAGCTTGAGGGCCCAACGTTGTAATCTACCCATGGCCATTGGACTAGCCGAAGTCGGTTTGAATATGTAGGTAAGAGGTTTATGATCCGTTATCAGTGCGAATTTTCTGCCGTACACGTAGTCGTGAAACTTTGTGACTCCAAAGACTATTGGCATCCCCTCTTTCTCTATTTGTGAGTAGTTTTTCTCGTGATCGTTCAAAATTCTTGACGCAAAAGCTATCGGTCTTTCGCTTCCATCTGGCAATAAGTGTGAAATGACTGCGCCAATACCCAATGGGGAAGCATCGCAGGCTAAAATCAAAGGAAGGTTGTCTTCATATGGCATCAAAACTGCTGAACTAACCAATGCTTGCTTGACATCTTCAAAAGCAAGTTGGCATGCTGAAGACCACAACCACTGTACACCTTTGCGTCTTAAGTAGTGCAAAGGCGCCACCATTACAGAGAAATTAGGAATGAAATTTGCATAATAGTTGGCCATGCCCAGGAATGTTGTCAGTTCTTTGACATCCTGTGGTGGCTTCATTTCTGCGATAGCTGAAACTTTTTTTGGAGATGGATGTACCCCCGTTTCATCTATCACATGGCCTAAGTAGTCGACGTGTTCTTTCATGAAGGCACATTTTTCTAAACCTAGCTTAACGCCGTGTCGTCGACAGGTTTCAAAGACATTGTACAAATTCTTCAAATGTTCGTCTTTTGTTTTCCCAGTGATGCATATGTCATCAAGGAAAATGGCTACACCTTCCAATTTTCCAAATATTTTCTCCATAGTGCTTTGAAACAATGCAGGAGCAGAGGCCAGACCAAACTGCAATCGTTTGCATTTATACAATCCATTGTGAGTACTGATGCAAGCCAGCATTTGACTTTCTTTATCCAGTTCCAGTTGTAGATATGCTTGAGACATATCTAATTTAGTAAACCTAGATCCACCCTTTAATTTCTGCATAAGATTGTGAATCTAGGCAACGGATGCTGGTCCACTTGCAGAAATGGGTTGATAGAGACACTGTAATCTCCACAGAGCCTGATTTTTCCAGTGGGCTTAATCACCGGAACAACCGGTGCGGCCCAGTCGGAAAATGGAACTTTTTCAATGACATCTTTCTTGACCAAATCATCTATCTCAGCTTCAACTTTCGGCCGTAGAGCATAGGGCAAGGGTCGTGGCTTGTGACATTTTGGTTGTGAACCTTGCTTTATCGAAAGTTTAGCTGGGGGAACCCCGCGAATATGTCCTAATGTGGGTTCGAACAGATCCTTAAATGTTTCGACTAAGCCCTTTACGTCACTGTCAATTTCATTTACCAAATTAATGTTCTCTACATGAGTAGGAAACGTAATCCCTACAAGGCCGAGCCAGTCCCTGCCCAATAATGCAGGCCCATCCACATCAACAATAATGACTGGCAATATTTCCCTGTTATTAGCAATAGTCACTGTCACGTCTGCAGTACCCAGGACAGGAATGGGGTTACCACCGTACCCAATTAGTCTAATTGAGGACGGTTGTAGGTCTAGGGAACCGCAAACCCTGTCCCAAATTCTTCGTGGTAAAATAGAACGCCCCGCGCCCGTGTCCATTTCCATGTGAACAGGGCAACCGTTAATGTGAACTTTAACTGCTAGGGGAAGGGAGGCCCGGGAAGGGATGTCAGAGGAAAGTTGGTTAATGGGCTGCGATTCATTGTCACTTGCGGAAGAATACTGGTCATCAATATGATTGGTACGGCCTTTATTTCTCTGACGAGGAGGATTCTGTGAACGGTTCGCTTTCGTGCGGCAAACCGCCGAAGAATGTCCCTTTTTGTTGCAAGAGTAACATTCTTTTGTCTTGAAATAACAGTTGTCAGGAGAATGATTCCTTTTATTGCAGCGCCAGCATTCCTTCCTTTGCTGTCTTTCTTGGCCTTTCTTGGACTTTGGAGAAACATACTTTACACTTTGTTGACCTTGAAGTTCTTTCGCTTGTTGTGTAGCGGTTTCCATTGCGGAAGCAATGTCTATAGCCTTTTGGAGAGTCAGCTCTGATTCAGCTAATAAACGACGCTGAATTTGCTCAGAAACTGTACCGCAAACAATTCTATCACGCAACATATTGTCAAAGTCCGGGAAGTCACAGAATTTGGCCAAGGAACGTAGACGCGCGATGAATTCCACTAAAGATTCGCCCATTCTTTGTTTGGCATTATGAAATTTAAATCGTTCAGTTATTACATTAACTTTAGGTTTGAAGTGTCCTGACATCTTCTCCATCAGTTCTTCTAAAGTTAACGCCATTGGCTGCAGTGGTGCCACGAGACTTTTTAATAATGCATAATAGTCTGGCCCCAAAGCAGTTAGAAAAATGGCCTTTTTCTTTTCATCACCGTTGATATCGTTAGCCAAGAGATACAACAAAAAACGTTCTGAATAATCCTCCCAGCTTTCCTTCCCTGGAAGAAACACATCGAGAGTAGAGACATCTCTCGTCGCCATTGTGATGTATCCACTTAGCAGGTGATTCAACTAACATTCAATAGTCAACCCAAAGTAAAGGAACTTAACACATTCAATAACTTATAACTTTTCATTTTTAAAGTTTCTTCTTAACTTCATACACTACACATAGTAAGTAGTAGGTAAGTACTAAAACCTGTAACCATGCGTTTGGAACCGAGTCTGCTTGACATATTTTCGTTAATATTGGTTTAAATTCAGGTTAAGCATAGCCAACCAGAATTTAAGCCAAGCCAACATAATAAAGGCCAACACACGTTGCTGGCTTGGCTTTTACATTGCACCATGTTTTCACCTCCTCCCTTTGCATACAACTCCACTAGCCCCATTAGCTGGCTGAATTTGATTAGTACCCATAAGTTGGTTGAGCCAAGCCAAAGAAATAGGAAGCCAAATCTACTTGGCTGGCTTGGCTTACATTCTCCCAAAGTCGCATCGTGGTTCCCCCTTCCCATTCTATCTTCTGCGATTCCCCTCTTAGACTACCCAGACCCTTCTATTAGTCATATTTTAGCTAAGCCAAGCCAAGGAACTAAGGCACGCCTAGTTGGCTGGCTTGGCTCAGATGGCATCACAGTTTCGCGGTGTTATATGTTACTGAAACCAAGAGCCCTACACCACTAATCTTAACTGACATAATCATGGCCAGCACAAGATGCAAAATATTGTAGCGCTTCTACCAGGGCTGGTGGACCAGGAAGAAACCAAGGACAAGCCCGAACGGGAGGCGTCAAGTACCCTTGTACCCACGAAACCAGGACCTAGAAGAGAGAAGGGAAGAGGGAGGTTCAGCTTTTCACTCACCATTGAAAGTAAAGAATTGGTCCCGCCGGGGATCGAACCACGGCCCTTCTGCTCTAGAGTCAGACATGCTAACCACTACACCACGGGACCATCAGCTGAATCCAATTGCAGGCTTATCAATCTTTCCTATGCCTGCTTCCCTTACATATCCCCCGGGTTTCTTTAAGACGCGTCCCGCGGCTTACTCAACTCGGAATCGAACCGAGAGCGCATCCAGCGCAGGGCATTCTGAGCCCAAGGGATCCGTGCTCCCCCGACACACGTTCCAGACCCCTTTAGATCCAACCAACCAGAAGCACCTACTGGGGGACCGGAGACAGGAGTCCAATCCGGGTCCTGAGGCAGCCTCGACACATGTAGCGCTTCTACCAGGGCTGGCGGATCAGGAAAAAACCAAGGACAAGCCCGAACGGGAGGCGTCAGGCACCCTTGTACCCACGAAACCAGGACCTAGAAGAGAGAAGGGAAGAGGGAGGTTCAGCATTTCACTCACCATTGAAAGTAAAGAATTGGTCCCGCCGGGGGTCGAACCACGGCCCTTCTGCTCTAGAGTCAGACATGCTAACCACTACACCACGGGACCATCAGCTGAACTCCAATTGCAGGCTTATCAATCTTTCCTATGCCTGCTTCCCTTACAATATTCTCTAGAGTAGACCATAGGCCACTACAACACCCTTGATATCGTCCTATTACCCGCTACAATTGCTGCTGACGTCAACTAACGGCTGTATCTCTAAATCAAGCTCACCCTAAGCTAATACATGCAATCAGCACTTGTAGATCAAACAATACCGCAATACTACATTCCTGTAAAAGCATACAAGCATACAATGAAGGCCTATTTCCGCTAAGAAGCCTAGATTCGTGTTGCCTTGAATAAATTACTGGGAAACAAAAATCATGAACCCGTAAACTAAAGGAATAGCATCCAAAATAATAGTTTTGGGAAATGAGATCATTTTTATCCAGGTTTGAAACTCGATCCAAACTCGATCCAAACTAAAAAACAACTTTTTCTGGCATTTTTTCGAACCATATACGACTGTCGATTAAAACAATTTTGGGCAACGACCAGATGAGTGCAAGAACGTAATCCGTGAAACGTTACCCTAGCTGATTTCGGTTTATATTTTTGGAACTTCGACATCCGATTTGCAGAATAGTGAACAGCCAAGGATTAAGCCATTATGAGTTACTTAGCATGTTTCTTTTAAAAGTAAATTAATTTCTCAAAATAGACTCCGGCATCAGGATATAGACCGGATATGATGATAATAGCTTCAAATGTGAATACAGGAAATCCGCTGAATTCCGGTTCCCAAGAGGTTTTCTTTTTGATTAGAACAAACCTCAGAATTTTTTGCAAAACTTGGCACACGCTATATGCTTGATGCTATAATCAAAGAGTAAAACTCTTACATCTAATTGGCAGTTAGTTACCCCTCCCTCAAAACAAAAGGCTTGTTTTGTCCACCTCCACCCTAAAACGGGGGGACATTCGGGTATTCTGGGTGGAGTCCCATAATCCAGCTATCAGAAAAGCACCGCGCTTTTCGTCTCATATTTACAGAATTGTAGACTCGTGTTTATGGTTCTATGAGATAACGAGTTTTTATTTACCTACTTTCTTTGACAGGTTAAATGACAGCAAACAATTCACAAAAATGCCACAACAAACAGTCTGTAATCAGCTTATATATTGAAGTATATCTTTTTGATCGCTCTACTATGCGCCCAGCAATTTAGCTGCGCCGAAGTACGGGATTCCATAAATGAACATTGCAACAAAGAAAAATAGCAGAACCATCAGAAAGCAAATGAGAAATTTATATTTCATTCCTTCCCAAATGGCAAACTTGAAAGTTTTGAGCGGGTTCAAGAACCAGGCAAACGATGTTTCCGGTCTCCTAGAAATACACACATGAACCAAGGCAAAAGAAAATGCTTTTTCGTTTTTAATTGTGAAATTTTTTAATTTAATAATTTTTTTAGCGGTCAACGCTGCTTAACACGAAATTTTGAGAAATCTAATATATATGGTGTGGTCAGTTTTGAGATCACTTTGACTGAAAGTGCATTAGCACCAATTTGCCAAATGTTAACTTGTCTATGGCGCTATTTCTTTAAAGATTAAACGGATTAGATTAAAATTAATCCGCATTAAAGAAATAGCACCTCGGATTAAACGGATTAAAATTTAATCCAGGGAGTTAAACGAGTTAAACGGATTAACTTTAATCCTATTTCTTAAATACACCTAGGATTAAAATTCTAATCTAATCCTGTTTCTTTATTCACACTTCGGATTAAAAAATCAACGAGTTAATTTTAATCCGACCTGCTTAATCGCTGTTTCTTTAAAGATTAATTTTAATCCGTTTAAGGTGCTGGTATCGCTTTGTGTAAATTTGACCCTATAGGCTTTAATTCTTTATGAAAGTGGATGAAACTTTTCAAATGCACTATTTCGGTGCTCTTTAACATTCTGGGACCAGTCCCGCATTCTTAGGTGCAAAGATAAGAAATTTTTGGTTTTTGCCATTATTTTCTCAGCCCATAGTCGAGACACCAGATTTGTTGGTATGGCTGGAAAGAGGGCGCAAAAATGAACATTTTTGCTTTTACAACTTTTAAGCTATCTCTAGTGGTTAAGTCAGTATAAGCAAAAAACGATTTTTGGGGTCCAAAAATGGCCGTTTTTGAGAAAATCAGTTTTTTCAAAATTACTGCCAAATCGTAAGGACAATTTTGGTTTATTTATACTCGATCGATACACAGTCTCATTGCACATTTTATCAATGTCTATTGGCCGGAGGTTGTTGCTCTAAGCTAGAGATTTGGCCGAAAAACCATTTTAGCAAAACTGCGATTATTTTGTTTTGAACATCGATTTCTCAAAAACTACCCAATGGATTCGCGTGATTTTTGGCAAAATGAGAATCGCACTATTACGGAGGGACATTTTTCTTGGTTTGAGCTAAAACATCTCCAGTTGCGAGAAAACTCAATGCAAAGTTGCGAAATTTCGTGTCACCGCACATTTAATGGATTTTCTTGACCGTTAAGACCTGCTAAGCCAAATCCAAAAAAATGTCCCTCGGCCCACATGTCCTTTATAGGACAGCACAAGAAAAAATTTTGGCCGATTCTACAGTTTTGAGAAATCGATGTTCAAAAATTTTTGGTCTATACTCAGCCTGTCAGATGTCAGTATGTCAGAAAATTTTCGCTATTTTTTGGGGATTTTTACTAGTTTCGTACTCTCATGAGAATCTACAGATTATAAGCTTTAAAATGATGTATAAAGTTCTTTCCAATTCACAAAATTGCGAAACTTATGGCGTTTCTAAAAATACCCACAAAAGCACTGCACAAAACGATACCAGCACCTTAAGGGGGGGGCTACGAATTTCACTAAAAGTTCGATGTTGGAAAAGCTAGCTAGTCTTTTGCCATATAATAGTATTAGGTTTAGTGTAAAATAGTTTAAAGTTTGAAAGAATTCCATGCAGCGTAGCATCCTGTGGAGCCATCAGAAGTTGATGTTGTCGGTCCAAAGCTCGACATGACACATACACAAACTTCGCCTCGCCCTGATCGCTATGCACAAGGTACGCTACGCCCAAATTTTCCAGAAATAGCGCTGACATATAGCGCTTTGATATCGTGTAAAATAATCCTTAGATCAGTGCATACTTTTCTGTGCGATACAATCAAAGTGCGAAAAATTGGGTGTTGTAGGTCTATACGGGTGGAGGTTAACTAAAGTCTAATGAGCTGTGGTTTACCAAATGAACCCAACTTTGCTCCAATTAATACTCCAAGTATCTGTCTTAACTTCTGTAAAAATGACGTGATTTCGTTAATCCCTGCGTTCGCAGTGCTAGCTTAAATTATCGATATTGTCGATGTTATTTGGTGCCATTTCGAAGATGTGAGTCAATTACTCCAAATTACTGTGGCAGAATCGGCTGAAACTTTGCTCATTACAGGCCAGTGAGTGTACCAAGATGTGCAGAAAGCTAGGTCACTAAACCTCGCTTCAATATTTAGAAATGCTAGATTGATTTCTCGAAGTATGGATGGCGATCGCTCCAAAAAGCTCTAAGACAGTTGTAAGCGCATACTGAACGAAGGAAGCGTCATATCGAAAAACGGATTTCATATTCGGATTCAGCAGGTCAAATAACCCCTATAAGCACCTTTTCGGCAAAATCGGAGACAAAAAAATTTTTGACCCCATTTTTACTGCGCTTAGCTAGCTTTTCAGGCGTAAAAATAAGGGTTATTTCTTAACAAAAGGTTTGCTAGCACACAAACCAGAAAACCAAAACCCTCGAAACTCACAGACAGTTTGCCCCTATTAGAGCCTGATATTTGGTAAAAAGCTGGGGTAGGCTAGGGGCTGTCAGTTTTATTAGATCGAAAACGGCGCACGGTCACATCGCAACTTTTTGTCGTATTTCAAAATTTGAGCTGTTATAGCTGAAGAAGGAAGCAACGCTCGAAAGCCGGAATACTTTTAATATTTAGCACTAGTAACAGTTAACATTTGTGGCAAAAAGTTCCAGAATTGGTCAAACCGTTAATCCACCAGAGTTCAGAGAAACGTTTTCAAAAAACCCACTTTTCGCACCAAAATTTCGACTTTGGCGTAGTGCCAGAATCGATGTGTGTTAGATATAGTAATGCCCACTACGGACTATTTAACCTTGATATGTTAGCTAATCATATGCCAAAAGGTAGGTCTCTCTGGAGAAGTTGGGCAAAACCGTTCGTAGCCCCCCCCCTTAATCCGTCGCCTGCATTTTCAACTAGTTTTTAATCCCCGTGCAAGTACGCGGATTAAACGGATTAAAAGCTGGCGGATTAAAATTTTTAATCGCTGTTTCTTTAATGGCGGATTAAATGGATTAAAATAAACTCGTTTAATCCTCGGATCAAAAATGGTCGGATTAAACGAGTTAATTTTAATCCGTTTAATCCGTTTAATCCAGCATTAAAGAAATAACAATTAAAATTTTAATCCGGCTGATTTTTAATCCGTTTAATCCGTCCATTTTAATCTTTAAAGAAATAGGCCCTATGTTTACTTATTCTTCTGAAGGTTCCTATATATTTTCGGTACCATTATTGTTCAGGAAACACACTTGATTTGCAGATATATCAATTTAGAAACTATGTTGTTCTGCAAAACCAATTTGTATTTTAATAGAATTTGGATAGACTGCGTTTGCGCGGAATATTTCACGCTATTGTATCTCTGAAGTACTTTCAATTTTTCACTCGAAAAACAACTGGTTTAGGCCTGAAAGGTTAGTAGATTTCTTGAAAACTTTAAATTACCAGTTTACAGCCAGGGAAAAGATCCATCCACCATTATGGACATTTCGCGCAAAATACGTAAATATCTGATGCGGAAAAAAGCTTTCACAAAGTTTAAAATGTTTTACAAAATATGTAAGAGAATACCAGTCCGCTTTTAGATATTCTATGAAAGTTGTTAACTATCAACACAATTTTTTATGACTGTCGTAATCCCCCTCATCTCGTATAAAAGCAAAAGTTAACATTATTTTCAAACGCTCCATTTATCTCCAAAACTATGGAATACCATGTACAGTGCCACGAACTTCGATAAAAATTATTCCACTAAATAGTGCCATCATGTCACTGAACTTGGGTGATTTATTTGAACAGGTCACAGTTATTTTTAAAATTAGTATTCGAAATCTTGACTTACTTTGGTTCTGGTAGAGGCTGGGGTTCGTTTCTTCCTAGTCCGGCAGCCCTGACCTCAGCTTCCTCTACAGTGAGCAATTCCAGCTCTAAGTCAACCTTGCCCTGAAATTAAAAATTGACAGACGTTTCTAAATACAAAAGGATAAAATAAATCATTCTTTACGCATTAAGAAATGTTATTACAGCAAGCCCTTATAGCATTAAAATATAATTTTTAGCCAAACATTTTGTATATACTCTCGATCACGTCGGCATTGGTTTTTTCAAGCGTAGTTTTTACCACGTCAGACTTTTTAATTGGGTGAAAGCATTTTAATTTGCGATGGAACATTGCGAATTTTACAAAAATGAACCAAACATACGGCAAGCATCGGTTCCCCGCGTTTATCCGTTGTCCGAAAAGGCCACCATCCTCTGGTCCGCTTCTGATTGAATAGATTAAAGGTGTGCTTCCTGTCCATAAGCTTCAAGTTGCAGGTCCTGGATATCTTAGCACCTCTGGGAAACTTCAGCAAGCTTAAATCAAGGGAACCTAAAAGAAGTACTTCGTGTTCACAAATTTATTTTTGTCTTCGAAATTTTAAAACGTATATACAGTTGCGGCAAAAAATAAATAGATAAAATTAGTTCAAAGTTATGAAATACCCAGTTGATCATCTGCACTGAAAGAATCTGCATCCCACACTTGCAAATGAAGACATGCTGGAACCTCATATTCAATTTGCTGTATCCCGAATTTGGGCCTCTTTCTTACTACCACACTTTCGCTGATACTGCAGTACTCAAACTTGAACACAAATCGCCAGTTGAAGTTGCCTTCTCCATTTAAAGATCTAAATACTTACAATGTGTAGTTACGACATATGCAGTTGATACTGTAAGCGTAAGGGAAGCAGGCGTAGGAAATATTGATAGCCTGGAGTTCAGCTGATGGCCCTGTGGTGTATGTAGTGGCTAGCATGTCTGATTCCGAAGCAGAAGGGCCGTGGTTCGAATCTCTGCTGTTCCAATTCTTTACTTTCAATCCTGAATGAAAAGCCCCCTAGGGCTCTCTCACTCTCCTAGGTCCCGATTTCGTGGGTACAAAGGTGCCTACATGCTTTGGGCTATCTCCTCTGTTTCTTGTTGGTCCACCAGCCCTGGAAGAAGCGCTACAATACTGTCTTTTATAACGGTAAAAGCGAAAATAATGGTTTTATTCTTGTACCGTTTAGTTGGCTGTTCGTTACTTGTTTACGAAATACTGCACAATAAAGGTAAAGCTAGACTTCATTATTGTCCAATTTTCAATTTCACTCCTGCTTCAGAATAGGAGTATCTGAAACATGTAACTGTACGGCTCATGTGTTGTTGTTTACCAACCTCAACGGAAAACCAAAATTTACCTGTAATGGACATCGGTTTCTTGCTTGTCTTCTTCATGAATCCATCTAAAATTAATCTCTGAAGTTTTCAGCACTGCTTTGGTTTGTATTGCACGAAAACTAAGCTATAAAGACAGGTGTAATGAGGTTACTGTATTAATTAACCCAGTAGACTACATTTTATAATTCAGACATCTTCTAGGTCACTATAGGTAACCATATAAACACCAAACGACGACGCACCCCTTTACGTATATGTCGGACATGTTTGTAGACTGAAATACGTTGTAATCGTCCATAATAACATCCTTTGTGTCGTACACGGTCACACGAAGCTCATAGCTAAAACAAAGTAAGTTACGAGACTGCTTAGCTACATTAAACGTTATTACTGTGCTTTCACTAAAAGTTGCATAAATGACGGAACAGAAAAAGAAGAAAAGAATTAAGTAGACATATGAAGACCAGCTGATATATGTTGAATCGCTATCAGAGAGTATCAGGTGTATGCTGTCGGCAAATGTTTGGCAAATCCGGCGAAGCAGGGGCTGCGAACGACCTCTATGCCGTGGGCAAGCAGGTAGGCAGAGGAACATCATCGAGTGTATAACACCAAGATCACTTCCTAATCTATCAAGCCTAGAGTATGCTTGAAATGCTAAGGCCAATCTCTTGAGGGTTGGGGCTTCTCGCTGGCATTCTTCCAAAACAGGCACTTTTGACAAATTATATACATAATAACAAGAGTTTATAATAACAAGAGTGGGAAGCTTAGCCCTTCCTAATGGAAGTGGCCTGCGGGATGCTCGGCACATTAAGGCCGAAATCTCGGGAGGGGGGGTGCCACTTACAATTGTTCAGCATGTGTTTATATGCGTTTGAACTAAAACGCATCTGACTGGCTAATTCCCTACCTTATGTCAAAATTATGTGTACAGTGGACCCCCCGAGATCTCAGGGGGGGTACCGTATAGCGTTGTTAAGCGTGTGTTTATATGCAGTCGAGCTGAAATGCACTGATGAGGATTACGGTAGCTAAGTAGCCAATCAAATACATTTCAGTTCAATCGCATATAAACACACGCTAAACAACGCTATGCGGTACCCCCCCCCCCCAACTGAGATCTCGGGGGGGGTCCACTGTACACATAATTTTGACATAAGGTAGGATATTAGCCAATCAGATGCGTTTTAGTTCAAACGCATATAAACAAATGCTGAACAATGGTAAGTGGGACCCCCCCCCGAGATTTCGGCCTTAATGTGCCGAGCATCTCGCAGGCCATTTCCATTAGGAAGGGCCAAGCTTCCCACTCTTGGTATTATAAACTCTTCATAATAATAATATTACATAGCATAGGCCCGGAAAGACTACTGAAACAATGTTTATATCACTATGTTAATAATGAGAGATACCATATAATAAATATTATGAGAAGAAGCCCCTGTGATTTCGGTCTCAAAGTTTCGAACACGTTGCAGGCAACATCAGTAAGGATTTAGTGTCTTACACCTGTTTAGAGTTGTTCCCGGGCAGTGTACAGGGCTTTGGGTACTTTGGGCCAGGGCCAGAAAATTTTGTGTTAGGCCCGGCCCGGGCAGGGCCCGGCTCTGCCTGAAAACCCGACCCACTGCCGAGCCCGGCTTTAGAGCCCACCTGGCCTACCGGGGTTAAGGTGTTAAGGTTCTGCCGGACTCACCGGGCCTGCCGAACTCATCGTTCCTGCCGGGCTCAGTTTGCGCGTTTGGGGTTTGCAGCGGCCCGGGGTTTGAGCCGGGTCTAGTAGCGGACCCAGGCTTCTGAGTTCGGGCCTATCGCCTACTTCTGCTATTCTAAACTTTGATAATGTGAAGTAAGGCATGGCAGCAGGCAAGTAAGACCCAACTTAGTAGCAAACTGTAGACAAAATAGCCTCTAGTTGGCTGCATCGCATCGTGAAATGGTCTCATAACTATTCATTAATTTTGAGTTTTCTTCAGCACGAGATTTCAACTTTACCTACATACGGTTCAACAAAAACTGATTTTATTCAAATATCTAAAAGAGATATCCAGAATCAAATTTAAAAATTTCTGTCACCCAACCACCTTTTAACAAAGTGCGCCACATGAAGCGCCCAAGGGACTGTGTCAAAATTAAAGCGTGTATCAGACCGCGTTACTCGCTTTATGCATACCGCGTAAAATTCCTAACCTAAGCGTGTTTTCTTTGGACTAAGCGTGTTTTGCTTACTATGAAGCCTTTTTGTCTACAGTTTTTGCTACATGGAACGGTTAATAGACTCAACAACATTAGCATCGAAGGGCAGACAGCACGCATACATAGACAGGCGTTTGCAGAGTTTTTGTTATATACTTTTTTAACAAAATTGTTCACCGACAAACCAAAATTGTAGCACAGCTGCTTGACAAGCAAGGTTTTGGTTTTTAAATAAGTAAAAACTAAAGCGTGTTTTGCAAAAGAAAAGCGCGTAGCAGAAAACTGTAAAGCGAGTATTCGGTTACGTAGAAAGCGAGTTCATAAAGCGCGTTACGCACCACCTTATTTTTGACACAGTCCCCAAGAAAGCACTCAAAACTAAAGCAATAACATGCAAACTTTTGGTTTTTTCTTGGCGTGATATCTACAAGATCCCTTGTCACTGATGTATCTGCTGAGAAAATATCCACCCACAATTCCAGAAATCCCTTAAACAGAAAAACACATATTTATTATATTCTAATAACAAGATTTGAAAAACTTCTTCTGCTTGTGCTAATCAGGCAACTACAGAACATAGTACATTTAAAAATTGGATTAATTTTATATTGAACGTGAACACATAACTCAGTGTGAATAAACAGTAACAGTGAAATTGTCTAATTTGATGCCGTGAAACAACCAAGAATTTAGAAAATCAATGCCAAGTTCCTAATATGTCTGAGACTAGTGCGCATACCGTGATCTGACCAATTTTATCAGGATGTGTAAGTGACCTAGTTTCGATATGTTCAGGCACCAAATGCCAGCCATTGGGCATCTCCTGCCACTGGTGCAGAGCAAACAAAGCGATATCTTCTTTTGATAACGGATCCTTCTGACTTAATTTGGTCACCATTTCTTCCAATTCTTTGTCCAACCTTTTGGCGGAAAGGTACTTTTTAAGATTTTCTAAACAGTAGAAAGTTGGAACTAATCATGAAGAATTTGATCTTAACATGCCGGATGAGTTACATGATAATTATTTTGAGATGCGTAAATGTGTTAAGTGTGTACATGGAATATAGTCTTCAGAAATATAGCTAAAATTAAATATATAAATTGCATAGCCAGAACGTTTTATATGAAGTAGCCAGGCTTAAAGCCTGTTCAAAGAAGCTATTGCACAATATGTACAACCTACTCTGAATTGGTAAATCAAACGTCACTGTATCAATGGTTACAGAACGTTGTCCGTATTTAGGATCCGGATAATTTACGCTATTACAGAGGCTTTCAAGCAGATTGGTCGGCTTAATGCTGTCTCTCCACGCATTGTAGCCAGATCTGAAGTATGATAAAAGCAGCTTATGTCGCTACGCTGCCCCTAAATTTTGAAATATTTCATTTAAATACATATTTTCTACATGGGTACTGCTTGTATTTTCCACAACAAAATTTTACACCAGTTACACTGAGCACCTATGTACGTTCATAGTTGAACTGACTAAGTGTACGACTAATTTATTTTTTATGTTTTCGGTTGAAAAGCAATCTAACATACTCATCGTAAATAAAGGGCAATCCACAGCGCGCGTGATGTCTGGAATAGTATCGATTTTCAATATCTATTGTAGTTTCACCAATTATGTCGTTAGCTGACAGTCTGTCCCAATCCAAGACTTGAATTCGCAGGAGATAGTCAAAGGGCAGTACTGCTTTCATTTCAAATGCCCTAAAATATTTAGGAACCGCTGTTTCAGTAACCAGAGTACGTCTGTGTTGGACAATCATTTAGATAATTTACTGGATTTATATCCAAGACTTTATTTGTAACTAACAGTATTTGGTTAAGACACATCTATTCAATTTAAACTGCATAATTATCATAACTATTCTTTACTGATAATGGAATTTATTTACCGTAGGATGCATGTTAGTTAATTAAGGTTTATATTAATGTTTGCAGAAACTGCTACACTAATACTGACCTTCCAAACGTAGGATTAAGATTGCCATGAAGGATGTTCTCAGAATCATTAATTTTTTCATCTCCCAAAGTGATTTGAAGGAATGGATCGGATCTACCATTTAAATCCGCCTTCGCTAGATTATGCGCCTTAATATGAGCAAAAAAGCATATACGAGATGATGTAGAAATTTAATAATAACATTGAGGCAATTCGGAATATGTTTCGGTTATTAATGTCTGCTCCATATTTTCAGCTTTACTTTTCCATTGGAGTGGTTGTGCACTATTTGCAGGCGTCCAAAGTGGACCACCTATGTAAATTTTGACTGCTTATTTCTTGGTGAGACCCGAAGAGGGATCCATATGCGTGGCATATGGATTCTGCGCTGAGCTCTCGCAACCGGGAGGGTCTTGCTGGTTGCGAATGCAAGGACGCCATACTGAAATCGGGCAGTATGGTATCCGGCCAATGAAGCATATCTGAGGCTGGGCCCTGACAGCTGCTCCTTGCATCGTCAGCCAGAACCCTCGAGCGGGCCCTGGCTGGCACAGATGTGAGCCCGGACTATGTAGTCAAGCCCACGAGTACATAGTTCATAGGTCCCGTAAGACTTGTATGCTGGCTGAGGTCCCGTCAGACAACATATAAGTCTTACATACCCGATTCCCTCTCTCCCCTTTTTTCTGCGGGTATTCTCCCTATCCCTACTCTCAAATTTGATATTTCAAAAAGATGGGGGAATTCTATGTGCCGGAGGCACGTGAAGTCTCGAACTATACTGATCAGGGGTTTTCCTGTATCAGCCACTAGGACAGGGGGGGGGAAGAGGAAAGATCCCGTGGTCGATACTGTTGGGGGCTCCTAGTGTCAAAGATATATTCCCCCGCCCATTTATATATGTTGCAGATAGATTTCTAGATTAGAATAGGTGGTACAGAGAGGAAGAACCGGGCCTGCTTGATCGTAGTTTGAATCTGAAGTACAGTCTCCCTCCACCAGAAGTCATCAACTGTCACAGGATCGGTTCGTAACTACGGTAAGCCGCACAGTTAGCACGCCATTATTAGTGGAGGTGCCATGGCTTCTGTGTGGTAGATTTTTGCACGTGTTTCTAATGTTGTTCGTTTAGTGGTAATCTTGGCATGCCGGTGGAATGCACGGGTAGAGGATTAGGCTTTTGTGTGCAATGGCTTGCTTCTTTTTACCTTTTGCTTCTGGCTTATAAATCGTTAGGTGTTGAAGCTATCCTAATTTGCTTGCTTTACGCTGCTTTTGTGTAGTTTCAGAGAATGAAAATTCTCTAGTTAAACCTTCGTGGCCTATCATCGGACAAGACTTTCCTAATCCGGGGATTCCTGCAGCAACACGACATTGATGTTTGCCTTCTCCAGGAAACCCACCTCTCCCAGGACTCCCCTCCCCCTAAGCTAGGGAACTACCAGGTGTACAGTGCTAACTGCACTAGAGGCAGGGGCGGTCTTATAACAGCTGTCAAGACTTCTATCCCCTCGGCGCCAGTCACCTCAGTGCAGGCGGATACCAGTTGGCTGGACGTTGACATATGGACCCCCCTTGTCTAAACGAATACGACTCAGGAATGTGTACCACCGACCTGCTACTTGCCTCGATCCCAATGTTTTGTCAAGTGCAGGGGATAAGGTGATCTTTGGAGACTTTAACTCGCACCATGCCATTTGGAACGCGCAGCATGATGATGACAATGGGACCCTTTTGTTGGATCTTTGCGCCCAGGACGAGGTCACATGTATTGTTTCCAGCAGCCCAGACGAGGTCGTTCAACCTACATTTCACTCTCTCCAGCATCTAGGCTCGTCATCCAGATTGGACCTGTGCTTTGCCTCCCCGAATGTGGCACTGGGAGTCAGAGTGTCCTTAGTCGATGAATCCTTTGGAAGTGACCATCGACCAATCTTGTATCTGTTTCCCGAACTCTCGCCGAAACATAAGTCACCCAAGAAGAAATACAAGATTGTATGGAAACTGGCAAAAGCAGACTGGGCACGATACAAAGAATCAGTGGAACAAGCAGCGCCAACCTCACTTGCCACAACAGATGTTACGCAAGAGCTAAATAAGTTTACAGCCGCTTTGAAAACATCTGCAAAGCTTGCCATCCCCAGAGGGCGAAGATTCTGCGTGAAATGGACACTCCCGCCACCCATCCACCGTTCTATCCTTACGCGACGTGCCCTCGAGCAACGCTACCGTTCTCATCCGTCGATAGCTGCTAGAACGACGCGCAATCGAGACAGGTGCTGCAATATAAGCGAGACAGGTGGTCGGCAATAACAAGCTCTTTGTCCTCCCGCAACCATCATCCTAAAGTATGGCGCCTTATGAACTCCTTTCAGAACAAGAAAATGGCGGTTTCCAACTCTCCTCTTAAAGACCCTGTCACTGGAGAACTGGCGGCACGACCAAAGAAGAAAGCCAGAATTTTGGCTCGATTCTTTGGCCGGAACCGAGTAAACCCTCCGGCCGATATCAGGAATAAAGAGGCCCAACTTCAACCGAAGATAACCAGGGCTATGAATCACGGAAACGGAGAGGAGGCCTTTCACAGCCCTTTTACGCCAACAGAACTACGGATCGTTCTACAGTCGCTTCCAATTGGAAAAGCTCCTGGCCCTGATGATATGGACAATCAACTCCTCAAAGATCTTGACAGTAAAGGACAACAGTGGTTATTAGCCATCATAAACCTCAGCTGGACGTCTGGTCGATTCCCTATCACCTGGAAAACAGGAACTACAATCCCCATTCTTAAACCCGGAGGAGAAGCCTCAGAACCATCAGCATACAGACCGATCACTCTTCTCAGCAACACTTTGAAGGTGGCTGAACGACTGGTAGCGGGCCGGCTTGTATGGTACCTGGAAACAAGAGGGATACTTTCTGCCCGACAGGCGGGATTTCGGAAGAAGCACTCAACCATTCAGCAAATACTCCGATTAGTAGCGGCCATCGAAGATGCCTTCCAGCGAAAGCGATGTGTCCAGGCAATATTCATCGACATAAAACAGGCTTACGACTCAGTATGGCATCAATGCCTCCTAGCGAAACTGGCTTCAGCTGGCATTGGAGGACGGATGCTTAGGTGGCTGAAGGCCCTACTCTCAGATCGCACAATTCGAGCGAAGGTCGGGGACACTTTGTCAGAGCCGGTCAAAGTAACCCAAGGAGTGCCACAAGGAAGTATCCTGACCCCATTTCTGTTCCTCGTAATGATTAATGACATCACTGGAGTCATAGAAAATCTAAATCTTGGGCAAATCTTGGCGAAAGTGGATCTAAGCCTGTTCGCGGATGACATAGTGGTATCCGTTACCCATGAATCTCCTAAATTCGCTCGATCTGTCCTGCTGGTGCTTCTCAGAAGAATCGAAGCCTGGTGCAGTCAATGGCTTTTCCTGCCTAGCCCACAAAAAACCCAGTGGACGCTGTTTAGTTTAAGGTGGCGGTATCCTTTTGTGAAGTGCTTTTGTGGTGTTTTTTGAAACGCTATAACTTTCGCAATTTTGGGAGTTGTAAAGAGCTTTATACATCGTTTTAAAGCTTATTATCTGTACATTCACATGAGCGTACAGAACTGGCAAAATTAGCAAAAAATAGCAGAAATGTTCTGACAAGCTGACATCGAACAGCATGAATATAGACCAAAAGTTTTTGAACATCGATTTCTCAAAACTGAAGAATCGGCCAAATGTTCTTTTTGTGCCACGATATGAAGGACATATGGGCCGAGGGACGTTTTTTTGGATTTGACTCAGCAGGTCTTAACGTTCGAGAAAATCGGCCAAATGCACAGTAACACGAAATTTCGCAATCGCATTGAGTTTTCTTGCTACTCAATATGTTTTAGCCCAAACCAAGAAAAACGTCCCTCCGCAGAAGTGCGAATTTCGATTCTGCCGAAAATCTCCGGAATCCGTCGAGTAGTTTTTGAGAAATCGATGTTCGAAACAAAATAATCGCAGTTTTGTCAAAATGGTTTTTCGGCCAAATCTCTAGCTGTAAGCAATAAAGTCCGGCTAATAGGCATTCATAAAATGTGCATTTGGACGATGTATCGATTGAGTATAACTAAGCCAATTTTGTCCTTAACATGTGGCAGTAATTTTGAAAAAACTGATTTCCTCGAAAATGGCCATTTTTTGACCCTAAAAACAGTTTTTTGCTTATACTGACTTAACCACTGGAGATAGCTCAAAGGTTGTAAGAGCAAAAATGTTTATTTTCGAGTCCTCTTTCCAGCCATACCAACCAATCCCGTGTCTTGTCTACCTACTGGGAGCCTAAGGCCAAAAACCAAAACTTTCTTATCTTTTGGCCCAAAAATACGGGACTGGTCCTAAAATGTTAAAGAGCACGGAAATAGGTTATTTCGTAAGTTTTAGCCCTTTGCGTAAAGGATTAAAGTCGTAGGAGTCAAAAATACCCGAAAGGAAACCAGCACCTTAAGCAGTACCGACCTCAACACAAGGTACTGTGGCCTTCCATTTGCAGGACAAACTCTCCATGTTGCTCAACGGGCAAAATATCTTGGAATTCATTTGGATGCCAAGCTTACTTGGGGTGCACATATCCGGCAAATGGCACAGAAGGCGTGGAAAACTTTATCCCTAATCCACCGCCTTGCAGGGACTAAATGGGGTGCTTCCCGAAGGACATTAGAAGACGTCTACAAGATGAGTGTGAGACCAATCATTGAGTACGGGAATATGGGGCACGGCCGCCAAAACTCATCTTCAACAATTAGATCGTTTACAGAACGCCGCCCTACGAGCAGTGACAGGAGCAATTAGGACAACCCCGATTACTGGGGCCGATGTTATAAAGCGATTTAACCCGGTTAAATCGCTAACCCGGGTTAGAAACTGGGTTATCAACCCTAACCCAATAGTATAAAAACGGGGTCAGCGAAACCCGGGTTTCGCTAGATGGGTTAGGGTTAGGGTTAACCCTTAACCCAATGTTATAACCAAACCTGGGTTTGAAACCCGGGTTAAAATTGGGGTTAAATCCAGCAAATCTCAACCCTCCTCCGTGAGGAGGGTTAGCAGTTAACCCGGATGAGATTGGATGAAAAAACTAATTTAGGAATTTTTGCAAATTAAGAGGAATACATTTTTCATATCGCTTTTCTTCGTGGTGGCATTTTCTGAACTTTATTTTTACATCAAATAACTCATTTCCAGCTTTCATGAAAAGGGTTCAAAAATGAAGATTGGGGTTAAAAATGGGGTTAACCCAAAAAATAACCGGGTTAAATCCTTGCAAGCTGAGTTAGCTGCTTGTATGAGCTAGTTGGGGTTAAAATCGGGGTTAACTCATAGGATAAACGGGTTAACTTAACCTAACCCGAAAAATGCTTTATAATACAGGGTTAACCCCAAGGGTTAACCTAACCCAAAAATTTCGGGGTTAACCCCAAAATGGACTTAACCCGGGTTAGCCTTAACCCCATTTTTATAACATCGGCCCCTGGAGAGGGAAACCAACTGCCCCCCCCCTTGAAGCTCCGTCGGACGGCGTCCGCTGCCAGAGTCGGCTTTGCCTTGCTGAAATGTCCGGATAGCCATTTAGCTAAACAAACCTTGTTAACATGGAATCCACCCGCTAGACTCAAACGGGAGTGTACGGTGCAATGGATGAGAGATTCACTCCAACAACACTGGTTATGGAACCAGCCCGTGGAAACATGGCGACCGAAGGATCTCTTCTATGCCCCACGCGATGATATAATCACAATGAATCTGACATTAGCTTCCATGATCACAAAATCTGATCCGCCATCACATCAAAAACTAGAAGCCCTGTCTGTTATCAACAGATACGCCCTAGAGGACTGGGTACATATTTATACGGATGGAGCAGTGGACATGACAAATAAATCTTCTGGTGTCGGTGGTCTGATCAGAGCAGGGGAAGAAACCTATAGTTTCAGCGAATCGGGGGGGGGTATCCTGCCTCCTCAACGGATGCCGAGATCCAAGCGGTCAAGGAATCATTGGATTATCTTCCGATCCACAATGATCGTCTCACCCATGTTGCCATCTTTCTGGATTCCCAAGCTGCTATACAGCGAATATACAGCGGTCAGCCCCGTCTTCAAGGCCTTGCCATCGACCAGAATTTGTACATAGAGCTAGTTTGGATCCCAGGGCATGTTGGCATAGCGGGAAATGAAGAAGCTGACAGGCTAGCGAAACAAGGACTACTTCAACCTCAGGAACAGAACTTAATCACAACATCAGCAGCATCATCGGCTATCAAACAGTCTCTTAAGGCCTCCTGGATTGATACCAGGACCCCACCGATCAAAGGAAGACAATATCACTTCTTCAAGGATAATCAGACAGCGGATAACATCCTTTCCCTCCCAAGATCAGACCAAGTTATCATGTTCCGACTTCGTTCCGGCCACTGCAGACTAGCAAACCACCTATATCGCATGCATATCGTGGACAATAACCTCTGCCAGTGCGGGGCACCGGAAACAATCCCACACATACTGTACAGCTGCCCTCGGCTTAGGGGACCGCGAGGGGTAGTGTGGCGTCAACCCCCCAATCTCCAAGCCTGCCTGTATGGCTCCGAGGACCAACTCAAGGACACCTGCCGCTTTATCAAACTGGCTAAAATTGACATATAAAGGTAACGCCAATATCCTCCCCCTCCCACAACCCCCTCCCTCACCCCCTCACCCCCCTGCCCTCCCCACCATCATTACAGGTTAAATTGAGTGACTGCTTTAGGGGCATGCAAATACACTAGTTTCTGTTATGCAATGCACTGGATTGCTGTTTATGCTTAAACTTAGGATAATAAAATTAATATCTGGGTAATTTGATAATGATAATCGTAATAAGTTGGATACATACAAAGTAATTATTAACATTAATCTAGCATGAATGCTGCAGTTTAAAACACGAAAGATCAAACCAATATAATGTATATCTTTGCTTTCTTAAATAGTGGAGTAGAATATGAAATCGATGTAATTCAGATGCCTACAAGACATGATTTTTCCGATGTTTCAGGACCGCCATCCTGTGGCAGTTCAACCACATAAACAGAACAGAACAAGCCATTGGACAAAGTGATAGTAAGACACACTAGATCAGGACATATACAGGTAACCTGCCCGCTACAGGTCGATGTCAGTTGGCCAAATGGACGATATGGAGGTTTAGCCATATCAGTTCGAGACTCTCCCTCCAGCGGGCCCAACGGTCAGTTGGGGGAGTGTCGTTATAAAACATGCTCGGACTGTTATGGTCTCGTTCTATTGTTGTTCTGCACATAAAAGTGTGGACGACAAGCCTTCGGCAAACTTCCTACATTCGGTGACGGCACCCTTGCGTTAAGCAAGGTGGCTTCCATTGAATGTCCCTAAGGGGCCTCGCGACAGCTCACCGCTAGCGGGCGGGAAGGAATACTTACTTACTTACTTACTTACTTCTTGGTGAGAATAGACCATGAGTTGCATAGCGAAAAATAGCCAATCATCTTGTGTATTTCGTCATATAAAAACTATTTTTATTGGATGCTTGCAATAATGTAACTATAGTCCATGGCAAACTTAAACTGGACCAAAAAAGTGAATTCTCTGGAAAGTGTATTGTTCAAGTTAAGTCTGATAATGTATATGTTTTCTGAAAGCTCAGAAAGCAGATTTCAAAAATTTAAAAATTTAAAATTTTAAAATTAAAATTTTATAATTTTAAAAAACTGCAGGAAAAGAAGTAATAAACAAATGTAGTCGATTTTGTTATCAAATTAAAGGAGAAGACTCTATCTTGTCCAGGAGAAGGCGAATATACGCATCAACTAAGTGGATTTGGGGTGGCAGGGTAGCGGGCAGAAAAATCCCGTAAAATAAAAATTCCTCCGATCGCTACAAACGTGGGTTCATTTGAAAACTCTCTTCACGATGAGTAGAAGTTATAATTGGTCATCGATCAATAATGCTGTCTGTGAAAGTTATCCCTCTTTCAACCCCAAGTTTGGGTAGTTTGGACATCTTTTAAGGGTGTATCCAGGCCAGCGAAAGCTGTGAGCTGATTTAAGTCAAGGCATTGTGCTACATTTTGCGTCTCCTCACTATGCACAAGTATGCAAAATTGGGGACTTGTCTCGATTACTTCCCCCTACCACTCAAAGTCCACAAAACTCGAGCTAACGAGCTAAACTTTGGTATGGGTATGTTTTCGACTACGCTGAGTTCAAATATTGCAATTTTTTCGATTTCACGAAATTCGATTTTTTTCGATTTCTAAGGGGAACCCAAGGGAAACCGAAAATTTTTTGTCTTCGATTTTTCTGAAAACTTGCATACAGGGATTTTCAGGGTCGCTGATGCACGAATCTGAAATTCGTTTTTCGATTCAGCTTTTTGTTAGCTCAGGATAAGCTTACATCTTAAGCTTAAATCTTTAGCTAATTCTGAGCCAATGAAAAGCTGAATCGAAAAAAGGACTTCAGATCCGTGTTCTACAATACCGGAAACCTCTACATACAAATTTTCAGCAAAATTGAAAATAAAAAATTTTCCGGTTCCCATTGATCCCTCCTTAGACATCGAAAATAATTAAAGTCGCGAAATCGAAAATTTTTTCCTTATTTGAACTCAACGTAGTCGAAAACATACCTATACCTAATTTCAGCTCATTTGATCGAGTTTTAAGGACTGTAAGTGGTGGTGGGAGGGGGTAATCGAGTCGAGACAAGACCCCACAATAGCAGCTTTCGATCTTTGTGCATGCGTGAGATAAGCTAATTTAAACAAACTTCAAAAGTGCCGTCGTGTCGGTTCTTGTGAAGTTTGTTTAAATTAGCTTATGTTGGCTACAGTCCGCTATCTTATTACGGCTGCTGAATCATGGGCCACCCCAAATCCGCTTAATTGATGCATATTCGCGTTCTCCTGGACGAGACCTTTAATTTGATGCCAAAATCAACCAATTTTCGTTTATTATTTCTTTTCCACAGTTTCAAAATTTTATGAAATTTTAAATTTCAAAATTTTAAAATGTTTTTAAATTTTTAAAATCTCTGATTTCTGAGCTTTCAGAAAATGTATACATTGTCCGGCTTAACTTGAATAATGAACTCTACAGAAAATTCACTCTTTTACATAGTCCAGCTTAAGTTTGCTAGACTGTAATATGATATGCTTCGAAAATACATAAGGGCTTTTCCTATACTAATCACACCGCTCTACAAGTGTACAACGTTTGACTGACCTTTATTATATACAGTCGAACAACTATTTCTTCTGGGTTCTGTGGTGGAATCAAAAGGCCCTGACCCGTCATCTTTGCTATAATGCCATCTTTTGCAGTTTCGTCGTCTGCTTTGTGGAGCGAAAATTTAGCCTGAAATCATTGAATAGTTGTTGAAAATTTGAAAAGCAGGATTGCAGAGAAATAAAGAAAAAAGAAACACAAAGTATAAGAAAAAGTTTCAAGCGTTTATCTGTTATATAGCTAAAGGCTCGTAAATACAAACCTTTAGTGAACCTTGAACAGAAGAAGTTTCAGAAAGTCTATTCCCTGTCTGAAAATGAAAGGTTTCAATGCTGTCTTCTAATCCTTGAAACACGGAAACGAGTTCTAATTCTTCCTTGTAAATCTAAAAGTCGAAATGAGAATACGAATTATTATTCATAGGTTAACGAGGGGGTTCTGGGGGTCCAAGCCCACCCCCCCCCCCAACCCGGAGAAGGTACAAACCATGCCGCCGTCGTGGACAAGGGGTAACGAAAATATGGCCAAGGGGTAAGCAAAAATAGTCGGAAAATATTAGTTTTTACATTGAAATTTAAAACTATTTCCGGCTTCGCCGGAACTTTTTTGATGCAGCTTACTTTTTGGCAAAAATCAGGCAATATTTAGCAGTTTTTCTAAAAATTGAAGACTTTTCCGCAAATTTTAACAGAAATGGCAGACTTTAACAAAATTAGGGTTATTTTTTCGAAAACATTTTTGAAGTGCAAGCCCCCACCTGAAAATTTTTGTTCAAGGTACCTACAAGCCCCCTCAAAATTTTTGGGGACCTCCCCAGGACCCGACCCTATGTTAATGTATGTTATTACCAATGCCTATAAGCTGATCAATCAGTAACTGAGCGAGCATTCTGTTTGTGATTCAATCTGATTTATTATTTAAATGAAATTTTTTTGTGATTCAAGGGCTGCATCACGCATTAGATCATTATAGACTAAATCACGCAATAACGTTTAAGAGATTTCTGGAACGCAATCCAGCCGACATTCGAACATCAATTTGAAAGCAACGGTAAAACGCAATTGCGCTTACATTCTCTACTACTCACTGCTTTATTTTTGCTGCTTTTAAGTTTTTTCCTAATACAAGCAGCAGATAGAATGTAGACTGTAGAGACTGAAGGAAAAGGTAAAATGTAAAGGGCGTACTCTTGGTGCTAATTGAAGCGTAGGGAAAGGCAACAATTTATACGTGAATAAAACCTTGATCGGAGAAACATCAATGTTGACAGCGTCACTGTCTTCTACATCGTCCAAAGTATCATCATCAAATCTGTCGCCACGGTGCTTCCAAGACTGAAACAGTTCTGAAAAACTTGAAACCCATACGGGATTCGTGAACCAAATGCCATTGCCACTGCCAACCCGCCAATTCCTAATCGCTTAATTTGTTGAACTTGTGTTTTATTTTAATTTGAATTTGTAAAATTTTACTTAATTATCTATATAATAGTAATTATCCATATAATAGTATCCATCCACTGTTAATACTGCAAAGACTGTGAATGACTATTTGATATTAACGACCCTTAGCCTCATCAAAACAACAAAATTTTATTGATGGATAATTGCAGCGTACCCGCAACTAAGTAAGATACATATTAAATAACTCCAAACTAACCTGAGCTTTAGATACGGTATTTTCGAAGGCAAGTCTTCCATACTTTGTGGTGAATTTCTTGTACTTCTTCCATCTATTTATTCCCTGCTTTATCCTTTGGTACCGTTTTTCAGCTTCAAGCTGTAAATAACATATATATATGTTATTGTTATTATTGTTATTATGTTATGTTATTTGTAGCATTCAAAAACGGGACTTTTAACATTATACCACTGGTGTTATGATGAGCCCTGGAAAACTGCAAGGTTCCACTTTTCAAAAATTTCGTGACACCACCATCCTCGTTTTTTTGAATCGACCAAACAGTTCTGCAAAATTTAAACCCAAACAAAATCTCCTCCATTACGAGCACTGGGGAGAGCGAAGTGGTGTCCGTTCATTTCGTATACTGACATTTCGTATACTTACATTTCGTATACTGACATTCCGTATACTTACATTTCGTATACAAGACATTTGGTATACTACTTTTTATTCCGCTAGTTATTTTTACTTGCCACTACATTTTACCAGTCGTGAGTAATATTTTTAGGAGGTAATAGTAGGTGGGGGTTAAATCTGACGAAATTGTATTTAGGTTCCGCAGCATCGCAAAAATGAAAAATATTCGGGACATGTTCTGAAAGTTAATTTATGAAATCAGAACCTTAAGAAGTTATCAAAACCACTGTTTAATGGAGTAATAAGACGATATTCAAGAATGTGAGCGAATTCTGGGATTTAATATTTTTGCCATGAAATGTGAAAACAGTTGCAGACCTCAGGTAGAGCTAATATTTCCATGCATACATTATGTAATATTGGGGTGACCGGAAAAAAGGAAAAAACGGAAAAACAGAATGTTTTTTCGGCAATCTTTCTTTTCCGGAAAACACCAACCCTAAAATCTACATCTAAAATCTACTGAAATCTACATCTACAACCCTAAAATCTACCAGTTCGTACCACCAAGAGTACATTTGATAACCACCTATAAATAATTTTTTCAATTTTTATTGTATGTATACAAAATGTAAGTATACGAAAAATATACGAAATGTCAGTATATCAAATGTCAGTATACGAAATGTCAGTATACGAAATGTCAGTATACGAAATGTAGTGGAACCAGCGAAGTGGTCACAGGATGAACCCAATAAAATGTTTCCTTCTTTTTTACTTCATTTTTCATACCGCCGCAGTTTTGTTCATCGACACTCTGTACTTTGTCCACCAGTCAATATTGACGGGGGTTTTGGTGGAAGCTCCTGCTCGTTTGAACAGCTTAGTTTTGTTTTCTCCAGAAAACTGTGAATCTTCATCATTGTCATAGCCACGGAAACCAAATACGCTGTCCATTTCTGAGTCTATAATGTACAAAGTAGCTTGCTTGACATATCGTAGAGACTACGAAAGTTCAGTTATGTAAATGAAAAATAAAGTGCTAATAAACTTTATGTACATGTTTCTGTTGAATTGTATCAATATTTAGACCTATCATCCAATACGAGCAGTTTAAAATAACCAGTGCTCTGGTTACTGGCTACTCAATCAAGTTAAGGAAATGAAGAACAAAAGCAAGAAGGAAACATTTTATTGGGTTCATCTGTGACCACTTCGCTGGTTCACTACATTTCGTATACGACATTCAAAGTACGAGTTTGTATATGACATTTGATATATGAATTTGTATATTTTTGTATAATTTCATATTTTGTATACATACAATAAAAATTGAAAAATTATTTATAGGTGGTTATAAATGTATTTGGTGGTACGATGGTAGATTTTAGGGTTGTAGATGTAGATTTAGTAGATTTTAGATGTAGATTTTAGGGTTGGTGTTTTCGGAAAAGAAAAGATTGCCGAAAAAACATTTGTTTTTGTTTTTTCTTTTTCGGTCACAATATTAATATGTATGCATGGAAATATTAGCTCTACCTGAGGTCTGCAACTGTTTTCACATTTCATGGCAAAAATATTAAATCCCAGAATTCGCTCACATTCTTGAATATCGTCTTATTACCCCATTAAACATTGGTTTTGATAATTTCTTAAAGTTCTGATTTCGTAAATTAACTTTCAGAACATGTCCCGAATATTTTTCATTTTTCCGATGCTGCGGAACCTAAATACAATTTTGTCAGATTTAACCACCCCCACCTACTATTACCCCCTAAAGATATTACTCTCGACTGGTAAAATATAGTGGCAAGTAAGAATAAAAAGTAGTATACCAAATGTCAGTATGCCAAATGTCTTGCCAGTATACGGAATGTCAGTATATGAAATGTAAGTATACGAAATGTCAGTATACGAAATGAACGGACACCACTTCGCTCTCCCCAGTGCTCGTACGTAATGGAGGAGATTTTGTTTGGATTTAAATTTTGCAGAACTGTTTGGTCGATTCAAAAAAACAAGGAAGGTGGTGTCACCAAATTTGTGAAAAGTGGTACCTTGCTGTTTTCCAGAGCTCATCATAACACCTGTGGTATAATGTTAAAAGTTCAGTTTTTTAATTATATAATATATAAATATATATATATATATATATATATATATATATATATATATATATATATATATATATATATATATATATATATATATATATATATATATATATATATATATATATATATATATATATATATTATTTATAGCTTGAAGCTGAAAAACGGTACCAAAGGATAAAGCAGGGAATAAATAGATGGAAAAAGTACAAGAAATTCACCACAAAGTATGGAAGACTTGCCTTCGAAAATGCCGTATCTAAAGCTCAGGTTAGTTTGGAGTTATTTAATATGTAGCTTACTTAGTTGGGGATACGCTGCAATTATCCATCAATAAAATTTTGTTGTTTTGATGATGCTAAGGGCCGTTAATATCAGATACTCAATCACAGTCTTTGCAGTATTAACAGTGGATGGATACTATTAAAAAGTAAGAAAAATTTTACAAATTGAAATAAAAAACAACACAAGTTCAACAAATTAAGCGATTAGGAATTGACCGGTTGACAGTGGCAATGGCATTTGGTTCACGAATCCCGTTTGGGTTTCAAGTTTTTCAGAACTGTTTCAGTCTTGGAAGCACCGCGGCGATAGATATGATGATGACACTTTGGACGATGTAGAAGACAGTGACGCTGTCAACATTGATGTTTCTCCGATCAAGGTTTAATTCACGTATAAATTGTTGCCTTTCCCTACGCTTCAATTAGCACCAAGAGTATGCCTTTACAGTTTACCTTTACCTTCATCGTCTCTACATTCTATCTGCTGCCTGTATTAGGAAGAAACTTAAAAACAGCAAAAATGAAGCATTGAGCAGTAGGGAATGTAAGCGCAATTGCGTTTTACCGTCGCTTTGAAATTAATGTTTGAATGTTGGCTGTATTGCGTTCCAGAAATCTCTTCAACGTTTTTTCGTGATTTAATCTATAATGATCTAATGCGTGATGCAGCTCTGAATCAGAAAAAAATTCATTCAAATCATAAATCAGATTGAAATCATAAACAGAATGCTCGCTCAGTTACTGGTTGATCAGCTTATAGTTATTGGTATTAACATACATTAAAATAAGGTCGGGTCCTGGGGAGGCTTGTCCTCAAAACATTTTGAGGGGGCATCTTGAACTAAAATTTTCAGGGGGGATTGCACTTCAAAAATTTTGTCGAAAAGGTAACGAAAGTCTGCCATTTTTTATTAAAATTTGCAAGAATATTGCCTGATCTTTGTCAAAATTTAAGCATTGTAACTAAAAAGTTCCGGCGAAGCCGGAAATAGATTTAAATTTTAATGTAAAAATTAATATTTTCCGGCTAGTTTTGCTTACCCCTTGGCCATTTTTTGTTACCCCTTGTCCCCGACGGCGGCATGGCTTGTACCTTGTCCGAGTTGGGGGTGCTTGGACCCCCCCCCCAAGATCCTCCGCGTTAACCTAGGGGTAATAATTCGTATTCTCACTTCGAATTTTAGATTTACAAGGAAGAATTAGAACTCGTTTCCGTGTTCCAAGGATTAGAAGACAGCATTGAAACCTTTCATTTTCAGACAGGGAATAGACTTTCTGAAACTTCTTCTGTTCAAGGTTCACTAAAGGTTTGTATTTACGAGCCTTTAGCTATATCACATATAAACGCTTGAAACTTTTTCTTATACTTTGTGTTTCTGTTTTCTTTATTTCTTTGTAATCCTGCTTTTCAAATTTTCAACAACTATTCAATAATTTCAGGCTAAATTTTCGCTCCACAAAGCAGACGACGAAACTGCAAAAGATGGCATTATAGCAAAGATGACGGGTCAGGGCCTTTTGCTCCCACCACAGAACCCAGAAGAAATAGTTGTTCGTCTATATATAATAAAGGTCAGTCAAACGTTGTACACTTGTAAATAGTGCGGTGTGATTAGTATAGGAAAAGCCTAATGTATTTTCGAAGCATATTATATTATTGTCTAGCAAACTTAAGCTGTACTAAAAGAATGAATTATCAATTTTCTGGAGAGTTTATTATTCAAGTTAAGTCGGACAATATATATATTTTCTGAAAGCTCAGAAATCAAGAGATTTTAAAAATTTAAAACATTTTAAAATTTTGAAATTTAAAAAATTACATAAAATTTTGAAACTGTGGAAGTGAAATAATAAACGAAAATTGGTTGATTTTGGCATCAGTAATTAAAGGTCTCGTCCAGGAGAACGCGAATATGCATCAATTAAGCGGATTTGGGGTGGTGTCCATGATTCAGCAGCCATGAGAAGATAGCGGACTGTAGCCAACATAGCTGATTCTCCAAAACAAACTTCACAAGAACCGACACGACGGCACTTTTGAAGTTTGTTTAAATTAGCTTTTATCTCACGCATGCACAAAGATCGAGTGCTGCTATTGTGGGGTCTTGTCTCGACTCGATTCCCCCTCCCACCACCACTTACAGTCCTTAAAACACGATCAAATGAGCTGAAATTAGGTATAGGTATGTTTTCGACTACGTTGAGTTCAAATAAGGAAAAAATTTTCGATTTCGCGACTTTAATTATTTTCGATGTCTAAGGAGGGATCAATGGGAACCGGAAAATTTTTTATTTTCAATTTTGCTGAAAATTTGTATGTAGAGGTTTCCGGTATTGTAGAACACGGATCTGAAGTCCGTTTTTCGATTCAGCTTTTCATTAGCTCAGTACTAGCTAAAGATTTAAGCTTAAGATGTAAGCTAATCCTGAGCTAACGAAAAGCTGAATCGAAAAACGGATTTCAGATTCGTGCTCAGCGACCCTGAAAACCCCTGTATGCAAGTTTTCAGAAAAATTGAAGACAAAAAATTTTCGGTTTCCCTTGGATTCCCCTTATAAATCGAAAAAAGCTAATTTCGTGAAATCGAAAAATTTTGCAATATTTGAACTCAGCGTAGTCGAAAACATACCCATATCAAATTTTAGCTCGTTAGCTCGAGTTTTGTGGACTTTGAGTGGTAGGGGGAAGTAATCGAGACAAGTCCCCAATTTTGCATACTTGTGCATAGTGAGGAGACGCAAAATTAGAAATAATGCCTTGACTTAAATCAGCCCACAGCTTTCGCTGGCCTGGATACACCTTTTGCAAAGATGTCCAAACTACCCAAACTTGGGGTTGAAAGAGGGATAACTTTCACAGACAGGATTATTGATGATGACCAATTATAACTTCTACTCATCGTGAAGAGAGTTTTTCAAATGAACCCACGTTTGTAGCGATCGGAGTGAATTTTTATTTTACGGGATTTTTCTGCCCGCTACCCTGCCACCCCAAATCCACTTAGTTGATGCGTATATTCGTTTCTCCTGGACAAGATAGAGTCTTCTCTCCTTAATTTGATAACAAAATCGACTACATTTGTTTATTACTTTTTCCTGCAGTTTTTTAAAATAGAAATTTAAATTTTAAAATTTTAAATTTTTAAATTTTTGAAATCTGCTTTCTGAGCTTTCAGAAAACATATACATTATCAGACTTAACTTGAACAATAAACTTTACAGAGAATTCACTTTTTTGGTCCAGTTTAAGATAGCCATGGACTATAGTTACATTATTGCAAGCATCCAATAAAAATAGTTTTTGATAAGACGAAATACACAAGATGATTGGCTATTTTTCGCTATGCAACTCATGGTCTATTCTCACTAAGAAGTAAGTAAGTAAGTAAGTAAGTATTCTTCCCGCCTGCCAGCGGTAGCTGGTTTGCGAGGCTCCCTTAGGGACATTCACCGGAAGCCACCTTGCTTAACGCAAGGGTGCCGTCACCGAATGTAGGAAGTTTGCTGGCTTGTCGTCCACACTTTTATGTGCAGAACAACAATAGGAACGAGACAACAGTCCGCCATGTTTTGCATCATACTCCTCTGTAACTGACCGTTGGGCCCGCTGGAGAGAGTCTGACCGATATGAAGCGAACCCATATCGTCCATTTGGCCAATTGACATCGACCTGTAGCGGGCAGGTTACCCGTAACAAAGTCCTGATTCAGTGTGTCTTTACTATCACTTTGTCCAATGGCTTGTTCTGTTCGTTTATGGTTGAACTGCCACAGGATGCGGTCCTGAAACATCGGAAAAACTGGCGTCTTGTAGGCATCTGGAATTACATCGATTTCATATTCTTACTCCACTATTTTGGCAGTTAAAGATATATATTGGTACATATTTTGATCTTCGTGTTTTTAAAACTGCAGCATTCATGCTAGACAATGTTAATAATTACTTTGTATGTATCCAACTTATTACGATTATCATTATCAAATTACCCAGATATTAATTTTATTATCCCAAGTTTATACAAACAGCAATCCAGTGCATTGCATACGAAACTGGTGTATTTGCATGCCCCAAAGGTCACTAATTTAACCACGATGCGGTGGGGAGGGCGGTGGGGGAGGGGGGTGAGGGAGGGGTTGTGGGGAGGGGGAGGATATTGGCGTTGCCTTCATATGTCAATTTTAGCCAGTTTGATAAAGCGGGCAGGTGTCCTTGAGTTGGACCTCTGAGCCATACAGGCAGGCTTGGAGATTGGGGTTGACGCCACACTACCCCTCGCGGTCCCCTACGCCGAGGGCAGCTGTACAGTATGTGTGGGATTGTTTCCGGTGCCCCGCACTGACAGAGAGTTATTGTCCACAGATAGTGCATGGCGATATAGGTGGTTTGCTAAGTCTGCAGTAGCCGGAACGAAGTCGGAACATGATAACTTGAGTCTGATCTTGGGAGGGAAAGGATGTTATCCGCTGTCTGATTATCCTTGAAGAAGTGATATTGTCTTCCTTTGATCGTGGTGGGGTCCTGGTATCAATCCAGGAGGCCTTAAAGAGACTGTTTGATAGCCGATGATGCTGCTGATGTTGTGATTACGTTCTGGTCCTGAGGTTGAAGTAGTCCTTGTTTCGCTAGCCTGTCAGCTTCTTCATTTCCCGCTATGCCAACATGCCCTTGGATCCAAACTAGCTCTATGTACAAATTCTGGTCGATGGCAAGGCCTTGAAGACGGGGCTGACCGCTGTATATTCGCTGTATAGCAGCTTGGGAATCCAGAAAGATGGCAACATGGGTGAGACGATCATTGTGGATCGGAAGATAATCCAATGATTCCTTGCGACCGCTTGGATCTCGGCATCGGACATGAGGCAGGATACCCCCCCCGATTCGCTGAAACTATAGGTTTCTTCCCCTGCTCTGATCAGACCACCGACACCAAAAGATTTATTTGTCATGTCCACTGCTCCATCCGTATAAATAGTGTACCCAGTCCTCTAGGGCGTATCTGTTGATAACATGACAGGGCTTCTAGTTTTTGATGGATGGCGGATCAGATTTTGTGATCATGGAAGCTAATGTCAGATTCATTGTGATTATATCATCGCGTGGGGCATAGAAGAGATCCTTCGGTCGCCATGTTTCCAGTACGAGCTGAAGAGAAGGTCCATAACCAAATGTAGTTGGAGTGAATCTCTCATCCATTGCACCGTACACTCCCGTTTGAGTCTAGCGGGTGGATTCCATGTTAACAAGGTTTGTTTAGCTAAATGGCTATCCGGACATTTCAGCAAGGCAAAGCCGACTTGGCAGCGGACGCCGTCCGACGGAGCTTCAAGGGGGGGCAGTTGGTTTCCCTCTCCAGGGGCCGATGTTAGTAAAATGGGGTTAAGGCTAACCCGGGGTTGGTCCATTTTGGGGTTAACCCCGAAATTTTTGGGTTAGGGTTAACCCTTGGGGTTAACCCTAGTATGGTAAAGCTATTTTTCGGGTTAGGTTAAGTCAACCGTGTTTGTCCTATGAGTTAACCCCGAATTTAACCCCAACTAGCTCATACAAGCAGCTAACTCAGCTTGCAAGGATTTGAACTAAGTTATTTTTTGGGTTACCCCCATTTTTAACCCCAATCTTCATTTTTGAACCCTTTTCATGGAAAGCTGGAAATGAGTTATTTGATGTAAAAATAAAGTTCAGAAAATGCCACCACGAAGAAAAGCGATATGAAAAATGTATTCCTCTTAATTTGCAAAAATTCCTAAATTAGTTTTTTCATCCAATCTCATCCGGGTTAACTCCTAACCCTCCTCACGGAGGAGGGTTGAGATTTGCTGATTTAACCCCAAATTTTAACCCGGGTTTCGAAACCCAGGTTTGGTTGTAACATTGGGTTAAGCGGTTAACCCCAACCCTAACCCATCTAGCGAAACCCGGGTTTCGCTGACCCCGTTTTTATACTATTGGGTTAGGGTTGATAACCCAGTTTCTACCCCGGGGTTAGCGATTTAACCGGGTTAAATCGCTTTATAACATCGGCCCCAGTAATCGGGGTTGTCCTAATTGCTCCTGTCACTGCTCGTAGGGCGGCGTTCTGTAAACGATCTAATTGTTGAAGATGAGTTTTGGCGGCCGTGCCCCGTATTCCCGTACTCAATGATTGGTCTCACACTCATCTTGTGAAGCGTCTTCTAATGTCCTTCGGGAAGCACCCCATTTTAGTCCCTGCAAGGCGGTGGATTAGGGATAAAGTTTTCCACGCCTTCTGTGCCATTTGCCGGATATGTGGACCCCAAGTAAACTTGGCATCCAAATGAATTCCAAGATATTTTGCCCGTTGAGCAACATGGAGAGTTTGTCCTGCAAATGGAAGGCCACAGTACCTTGTGTTGAGGTCGGTACTGCTTAAGGTGCTGGTTTTCCTTTCGGGTATTTTTGACTCCTACGACTTTAATCCTTTACGCAAAGGGCTAAAACTTACGAAATAACCTATTTCCGTGCTCTTTAACATTTTAGGACCAGTCCCGTATTTTTGGGCCAAAAGATAAGAAAGTTTTGGTTTTTGGCCTTGAGCTCCCAAGTAGGTAGACAAGACACGGGATTGGTTGGTATGGCTGGAAAGAGGACTCGAAAATAAACATTTTTGCTCTTACAACCTTTGAGCTATCTCCAGTGGTTAAGTCAGTATAAGCAAAAAACTGTTTTTTAGGGTCAAAAAATGGCCATTTTCGAGGAAATCAAGTTTTTTCAAAATTACTGCCACATGTTAAGGACGAAAATTGGCTTAGTTATACTCAATCGATACATCGTCCAAATGCACATTTTATGAATGCCTATTAGCCGGACTTTATTGCTTACAGCTAGAGATTTGGCCGAAAAACCATTTTGACAAAACTGCGATTATTTTGTTTCGAACATCGATTTCTCAAAAACTACTCGACGGATTCCGGAGATTTTCGGCAGAATCGAAATTCGCACTTCTGCGGAGGGACGTTTTTCTTGGTTTGGGCTAAAACATATTGAGTAGCAAGAAAACTCAATGCGATTGCGAAATTTCGTGTTACTGTGCATTTGGCCGATTTTCTCGAACGTTAAGACCTGCTGAGTCAAATCCAAAAAAACGTCCCTCGGCCCATATGTCCTTCATATCGTGGCACAAAAAGAACATTTGGCCGATTCTTCAGTTTTGAGAAATCGATGTTCAAAAACTTTTGGTCTATATTCATGCTGTTCGATGTCAGCTTGTCAGAACACATTTCTGCTATTTTTTGCTAATTTTGCCAGTTCTGTACGCTCATGTGAATGTACAGATAATAAGCTTTAAAACGATGTATAAAGCTTCTTTACAACTCCCAAAATTGCGAAAGTTATAGCGTTTCAAAAAACACCACAAAAGCACTTCACAAAAGGATACCGCCACCTTAAACTAAACAGCGTCCACTGGAGTTTTTGTGGGCTAGGCAGGAAAAGCCATTGACTGCACCAGGCTTCGATTCTTCTGAGAAGCACCAGCAGAACAGATCGAGCGAATTTAGGAGATTCATGGGTAACGGATACCACTATGTCATCCGCGAACAGGCTTAGATCCACTTTCGCCAAGATTTGCCCAAGATTTAGATTTTCTATGACTCCAGTGATGTCATTAATCATTACGAGGAACAGAAATAAAGTCAAGGATACTTCCCTTGTGTCAGTCCTTGGGTTACTTTGACCGGCTCTGACAAAATGTCCCCGACCTTCGCTCGAATTGTGCGATCTGAAGTAGGGCCTTCCAGCCACCTAAAGCATCCATCCTCCAATGCCAGCTGAAGCCAGTTTCGCTAGGAGGCATTGATGCCATACTGAGTCGTAAGCCTGTTTTATGTCGATGAATATTGCCTGGACACATCGCTTTCGCTGGAAGGCATCTTCGATGGCCGCTACTAATCAGAATATTTGCTGAATGGTTGAGTGCTTCTTCCGAAATCCCGCCTGTCGGGCAGAAAGTATCCCTCTTGTTTCCAGGTACCATACAAGCCGGCCCGCTACCAGTCGTTCAGCCACTCTTCAAAGTGTTGCTGGGAAGAGTGATCGGTCTGTATGCTGATGGTTCTGAGACTTCTCCTCCGGGTTTAAGAATGGGGATTGTAGTTCCTGTTTTTCAGGTGATAGGGAATCGACCAGACGTCCAGCTCCTTCTTCAAGGGGTTTATGATGGCTAATAACCACTGTTGTCCTTTACTGTCGGGGAAGATCTTTGAGGAGTTGATTGTCCATATCATCAGGGCCAGGAGCTTTTCCAATTGGAAGCGACTGTAGAACGATCCGTAGTTCTGTTGGCGTAAAGGGCTGTGAAAGGCCTCCTCTCCGTTTCCGTGATTCATAGCCCTGGTTTATCTTCGGTTAGAAGTTGGGCCTCTTTATTCCTGATAATATCGGCCGGGAGGGTTTACTCGGTTCCGGCCAAAGAATCGAGCCAAAATTCTGGCTTTCTTCTTTGGTCGTGCCGCCAGTTCTCCAGTGACAGAGTCTTCTTTAAGAGGAGAGTTGGAAACCGCCATTTTCTTGTTCTGAAAGGAGTTCATAGGCGCCATACTTTAGGATGATGGTTGCGGGAGGACAAAGAGCTGGTTATTGCCGACCACCTGTCTCGCTTATATTGCAGCACCTGTCTCGATTGCGCGTCGTTCTAGCAGCTATCGACGGATGAGAAACGGTAGCGTTGCTCGAGGGCACGTCGCGTAAGGATAGAACGGTGGATGGGTGGCGGGAGTGTCCATTTCACGCAGAATCTTCATGCTCTGGGGATGGCAAGCTTTGCAGATGTTTTTCAAAGCGGCCAATAAACTTGGTTAGCTCTTGCGTAACATCTGTTGTGGCAAGTGAGGTTGGCGCTGCTTGTTCCACTGATTCTTTGTATCGTGCCCAGTCTGCTTTTGCCAGTTTCCATACAATCTTGTATTTCTTCTTGGGTGACTTATGTTTCGGCGAGAGTTCGGGAAACAGATACAAGATTGGTCGATGGTCACTTCCAAAGGATTCATCGACTAAGGACACTCTGACTCCCAGTGCCACATTCGGGGAGGCAAAGCACAGGTCCAATCTGGATGACGAGCCTAGATGCTGGAGAGAGTGAAATGTAGGTTGAACGACCTCGTCTGAGCTAGCTGGAAACAATACATGTGACCTCGTCCTGGGCGCAAAGATCCAACAAAAGGGTCCCATTGTCATCATCATGCTGCGCGTTCCAAATGGCATGGTGCGAGTTAAAGTCTCCAAAGATCACCTTATCCCCTGCACTTGACAAAACATTGGGATCCGAGGCAAGTAGCAGGTCGGTGGTACACATTCCTGAGTCGTATTCGTTTAGACAAGGGGGGTCCATATGTCAACGTCCAGCCAACTGGTATCCGCCTGCACTGAGGTGACTGGCGCCGAGGGGATAGAAGTCTTGACAGCTGTTATAAGACCGCCCCTGCCTCTAGTGCAGTTAGCACTGTACACCTGGTAGTTCCCTAGCTTAGGGGAGGGGAGTCCTGGGAGGAGTTGTTTTTCCTGGAGAAGGCAAACATCAATGTCGTGTTGCTGCAGGAATCCCCGGATTAGGAAAGTCTTGTCCGATGATAGGCCACGAAGGTTTAACTAGAGAATTTTCATTCTCTGAAACTACACAAAAGCAGCGTAAAGCAAGCAAATTAGGATAGCTTCAACACCTAACGATTTATAAGCCAGAAGCAAAAGGTAAAAAGAAGCAAGCCATTGCACACAAAAGCCTAATCCTCTACCCGTGCATTCCACCGGCATGCCAAGATTACCACTAAACGAACAACATTAGAAACACGTGCAAAAATCTACCACACAGAAGCCATGGCACCTCCACTAATAATGGCGTGCTAACTGTGCGGCTTACCGTAGTTACGAACCGATCCTGTGACAGTTGATGACTTCTGGTGGAGGGAGACTGTACTTCAGATTCAAACTACGATCAAGCAGGCCCGGTTCTTCCTCTCTGTACCACCTATTCTAATCTAGAAATCTATCTGCAACATATATAAATGGGCGGGGGAAATCTTTGACACTAGGAGCCCCCACCAGTATTGACCACGGGATCTTTTCTCTCCTCCCCCAGTCCTAGTGGCTGATACAGGAAAACCCCTGATCAGTATAGTTCGAGACTTCACGTGCCTCCGGCACATAGAATTCCCCCATCTTTTTGAAATATCAAATTTGAGAGTAGGGATAGGGAGAATACCCTCAGAAAAAGGGGAGAGAGGGAATCGGGTATGTAAGGCTTATATGTTGTCTGACGGGACCTCAGCCAGCATACAAGTCTTACGGGACATATGAACTATGTACTCGTGGGCTTAACTACATAGTCCGGGCTCACATCTGTGCCAGCCAGGGCCCGCTCGAGGGTTCTGGCTGACGATGCAAGGAGCAGCTGTCAGGGCCCAGCCTCAGATATGCTTCATTGGCCGGATACCATACTGCCCGAATTCAGTATGGCGTCCTTGCATTCGCAACCAGCAAGACCCTCCCGGTTGCGAGAGCTCAGCGCAGAATCCATATGCCACGCATATGGATCCCTTCTTTCGGGTCTCACCAAGAAATAAGCAGTCAAAATTTAGGTGGTCCAAAATAGTGCACAACCACTCCAATGTAAAAATAAACCTGAAAATATGGAGTAGACATTACATAATAACCGAAACATATTCCGAATTGCCTCAATGTTATTCTTAAATTTCTACATCATCTCGTATATGCGTTTTTGCTCATACTAAGGCGCACAATTTGGCGAAGGCGGACTTAAATGGTAGATCCGATCCATTCCTTCAAATCATTTTGGGAGATGAAAAAATTAATGATTCTGAGAACATCCTTCATGGCAATCTTAATCCTACGTTTGGAAGGTCAGTAATTGTGTAGCAGTTTCTGCAAACATTAGTTTAAACCTTACTTAAAATGCATCCTATGGTAAATAAATTATATTATCAGTTTAGTAGTGATGATAATTATGCAGTTTAAATTGAATAGATGTGTCTTAACCAAATACTGTTAGTTACAACAAAGTCTTGGACATAAATCCAGTAAATTATCTAAATGAATGTCCAACACTGACTGTACTCTGGTTACTGAAACATTTGCAGTTCCCAAACATTTTAGGGCATTTGAAATGAAAGCAGTACTGCCCTTTGACTATCTCCTGCGAATTCAAGTCTTGGATTGGGACAGACTGTCGGCTAACGACATAATTGGTGAAACTACAATAGATATTGAAAATCGATACTATTCCAGGCATCACGCTCGCTGTGGATTGCCCTTTATTTACGATGAGTATGCTAGATTGCTTTTCAACCGAAAACATAAAAAATTAAATTAGTCGTACACTTAGTCAGTTCAGCTATGAACATAGGTGCTGTAACTGTTGTAATATTGTGTTGTGGAAAATACATGCAGTGCCTAAGTAGAAAATGTGTATTTAAATGAAATATTTCGAAATTTAGAGGGCAGCGTAGCGACATAAGCTGCTTTTATCATATTTCAGATCTGGCTACAATGCGTGGAGAGATAGCATCAAACCGACCAATCTCCTTGAAAGTCTCTGTAATAGCGTAAATTATCCGGATCCTAAATACGGACAACGTTCTGTAACCATTGATACAGTGACGTTTGATTTACCAATTCAGAGTAGGTTGCACATATTAGCTTCTTTGAACATGCTTTAAGCCTGCTACTTCCATATAAAATGTTCTGGCTAATTTATTCAATTTTAGCTATATTTCTGAAGACTATGTTCCATGTACACACTTAACACATTTACGCATCTCAAAATAATTATCATGTAACTCATCCGGCATGTTAAGATCAAATTCTTCATGATTAGTTCCAACTTTCTACTGTTTAGAAAATCTTAAAAGTACCTTTCCGCCAAAAGGTTGGACAAAGAATTGGAAGAAATGGTGACCAAATTAAGTCAGAAGGATCCGTTATCAAAAGAAGATATCGCTTTGTTTGCTCTAAAACGGTGGCAGGAGATGCCCAATGGCTGGCATTTGGTGCCTGAACATATCGAAACTAGGTCACTTACACATCCTGATAAAATTGGTCAGATCACGGTATGCGCACTAGTCTCAGACATATTAGGAATTGGCATTGATTTTCTAAATTTTTGGTTGTTTCACGGCATCAAATTAGACAATTTCACTGTTACTGTTTTATCACACTGAGTAATGTGTTTATGTTCAATATAATCGAATTTTTAAATGTACTATGTTCTGTAGTTGCCTGATTAGCTCAAGCAGAAGAAGTTTTCAAATCTTTTTAGTTGTTTTTCTGTTTAAGGGATTTCTGGAATTGTGGGTGGATATTTTCTCAGCAGACACATCACTGACAAGGGATCTTGTAGATATCACTCCAAGAAAAAACCAAAAGTTTGCATACTATTGCTTTAGTATTCAGTGCTTTCTTGGACTGTCAAAAATAAGGTGGTGCGTAACGCGCTTTATGAACTCGCTTTCTACGTAACCGAATACTCGCTTTACAGTTTTCTGCTACGCGCTTTTCTTTTGCAAAACACGCTTTAGTTTTTACTTATTTAAAAACCAAAACCTTGCTTTATCAAAAACGCTGTGCTACAATTTTGGTTTGTCGGTGAACAATTTTATTAAAAAAGTATATAACAAAAACTCTGCAAACGCCTGTCTATGTATACGTGCTGTCTGCCCTTCGATGCTAATGTTGTTGAGTCTATTAACCGTTCCATGTAGCAAAAACTGTAGACAAAAAGGCTTCATAGTAAGCGAAAAAACACGCTTAGTCCAAAGAAAACACGCTTAGGTTAGGAATTTTTTGCGCGGTATGCATAAAGCGAGTAACGCGGTCTGATACACGCTTTAATTTTGACACAGTCCCTTGGGCGCTTCATGTGGCGCACTTGGTTTAAAAGGTGGTTGGGTGAGAGCAATTTTTTAATTTGATTCTGGATATCTCTTTTAGATATTTGAATAAAATCAGTTTTTGTTGAACCGTATGTAGGTAAAGTTGAAATCTCGTGCTGAAGAAAACTCAAAATTAATGAATAGTTATGAGACCATTTCACGATGCGATGCAGCCAACTAGAGGCTATTTTGTCTACAGTTTGCCACTAAGTTGGGTCTTACTTGCCTGCTGCCATGCCTTACTTCACATTATCAAAGTTTAGAATAGCAGAAGTAGGTGATAGGCCCGAACTCAGAAGCCTGGGTCCGCTACTAGACCCGGCTCAAACCCGGAGCCGCTGCAAACCCCAAACAGCACCAAACTGAGCCCGGCAGGAACGATGAGTTCGGCAGGCCCGGTGAGTCCGGCGGGGCCTTAACACCTTAACCCCGGTAGGCCAGGTGGGCTCTAAAGCCGGGCTCGGCGGTGGGTCGGGTTTTCAGGCAGAGCCGGGCCCTGCCCGGGCCGGGCCTAACACAAAATTTTCTGGCCCTGGCCCAAAGTACCCAAAGCCCTGTACATAGCAAGTTTACAACTCTAAACAGGTGTAAGACACTAAATCCTTACTGATGTTGCCTGCAACTTAGGTTCGAAACTTTGAGACCGAAATCACAGGGGCTTCTTCTCATAATATTTATTATATGGTATCTCTCATTAACATAGTGATATAAACATTGTTTCAGAAGTCTTTCCGGGCCTATGCTTTGTAAGTTTATTATTATTATCAGAGTATATAATACCAAGTGGGAACTTAGCCCTTCCTAATGGAAATGGCCTGCGACATGCTCGTCACATTAAGGCCGAAATCTCGGGGGGTTCCCACTTACCATTGTTCAGCATGTATTTATATGCGTTTGCACTAAAACGCATCTGATTGGCTAATCTCCTACCTTATGTCAAAATTATGTGTACAGTAAGACCCCCCCCCCCGAGATCTAGGGGGGGGGGGGGGTACCGCATAGCGTTGTTTAGCGTGTGTTTGTATGCGATTGAACTGAAATGTATTTGATTAGCTTATAGCTACCGTAATCCTCATCAGTGCATTTCCAGTACGACTGCATATAATCACACGCAGAGCAACGATATACAGTACCCCCCCCCCCCCCCCTGAGATCTCAGGGGGTCCACTGTACACATAATTTTGACATAAGGTAGGGGAATTGGCTCAGTCAGATGCGTTTTAGTTCAAACGCATATAAACACATGCTGAACAATTGTAAGTGGCACCCCTCCCGAGATTTCGATACATCATGTAGCCGAGCATCCCGCAGGCCACTTCCGATGGGAAGGGGGCTAAGCTTCCCACTCTTGGTATTATAAACTCTTGTTATTATGTATATAATTTGTCAAAAGCGCCTGTTGTGGAAGAATGTCAGCGAGAAGCCCCAACCCTCAAGAGATTGGCCTTAGCATTTCAAGCATACTCTAGGCTTGATAGATTAGGAAGTGATCTTGGTGTTATACACTCGATGATGTTCTTTTGCCTACCTGCTTGCTTGCCCACGGCATAGAGGTCGTTCGCAGCCCCTGCTTCGCCGGATTTGCCAACAGCTGGTCTTCATATGTCTACTTAATTCTTTTCTTCTTTTTCTGTAACTTTTAGTGAAAGCACAGTAATAACGTTTAATGTAGCTAAGCAGTCGCGTAACTTACTTTGTTCTAGCTATGAGCTTCGTGTGACCGTGTACGACACAAAGGATGTTATTATGGACGATTACAACGTATTTCAGTCTACAAACATGTCCGACATATACGTAAAGGGGTGCGTCGTCGTTTGGTGTTTATATGGTTACCTATAGTGACCTAGAAGATGTCTGAATTATAAAATGTAGTCTACTGGGTTAATTAATACAGTAACCTCATTACACCTGTCTTTATAGCTTAGTTTTCGTGCAACACGAACCAAAGCAGTACTAAAAATTCAGAGATTAATTTTAGATGGATTCATGAAGAGGACAAGCAAGAAACCGATGTCCATTACAGGTAAATTTTGGTTTTGCGTTGAGGTTGGTAAACAACAACACATGAGCCGTACAGTTACATGTTTCAGATACTCCTATTCTGAAGCAGGAGTGAAATTGAAAATTGGACAATAATGACGTCTAGCTTTACCTTTATTGTGCAGTATTTCGTAAACAAGTAACGAACAGCCAACTAAACGGTACAAGAATAAAACCATTATTTTCGCTTTTACCGTTATAAAAGACAGTATTGTAGCGCTTCTTCCAGGGCTGGTGGACCAACCCACGAAACCGGGACCTAGGAGAGAGAAGGGGAAGGGGGCTTTTCATTCAGGATTGAAAGTAAAGAATTGGAACAGCAGAGATTCGAACCACGGCCCTTCTGCTTCGGAATCAGACATGCTAGCCATTACATACACCACAGGACCATCAGCTGAACTCCAGGTCCAGGCTATCAATATTTCCTACGCCTGCTTCCCTTACGCTTACAGTATCAACTGCATATGTCGTAACTACACATTGTAAGTATTTAGATCTTTAAATGGAGAAGGCAACTTCAACTGGCGATTTGTGTTCAAGTTTGAGTACTGCAGTATCAGCGAAAGTGTGGTAGTAAGGAAGAGGCCCAAATTCGGGATACAGCAAATTGAATATGAGGTTCCAGCATGTCTTCATTTGCAAGTGTGGGATGCAGATTCTTTCAGTGCAGATGATCAACTGGGTATTTCATAACTTTGAACTAATTTTATCTATTTATTTTTTGCCGCAACTGTATATACGTTTTAAAATTTCGAAGACAAAAATAAATTTGTGAACACGAAGTACTTCTTTTAGGTTCACTTGATTTAAGCTTGCTGAAGTTTCCCAGAGGTGCTAAGATATCCAGGACCTGCAACTTGAAGCTTATGGACAGGAAGCACACCTTTAATCTATTCAATCAGAAGCGGACCAGAGGATGGTGGCCTTTT